>JBAMIG010000010.1:1054661-1067758 GCA_037177335.1 Kiunga ballochi | reverse complement strand
CGTCCCGTCCAGGGTGTACCCCGCCTCTCGCCCGTTGACTGCTGGGATAGGCTCCAGCCCCCCTGCGACCCCGTTAGGGACAAGGCGGTAGTTAATAGATGGATGGATGGAAGAATAAAAGGTTTTAATCTGGATGTGGTGAAAGTTTCTTCTTTACTGGCAGTTTAGTCAACATGTTTATAGCATAACAGCTAAATGCTTATTCTCCATGCTTAGTCTGGTTACTGGTCTGGACGAGCTAACCTGAGTCTTAGGATCTAAGATCTCTGCTTGGTTTAAATCCTCTGAACATATCACAGATATTTTCTGGTCCTGAACCGTTCTGGGATTTATAAACATCCAGCAGGTTTTTTAAATCTATCCTGTAACTGACTGGAAACCAGTGTAAAGATGTTCAAACTGGTGTGATATGCTCAGATCCAGTTAAATCTCCAGCAGCAGCATCTGGATGAGCTCCAGATGAAATATAAACAATAATGATTATTACTATTTTCCTGTGGAACACCACCTTGTATTTTTTAGCTTTTTATCTTAAAAACAAATCTATTATGTCATATATGTAGTGAATAACTTAATCAATGAATGAATAATTAATCATTTTATTCAACCAATCTCTACTTTGCAAGATCCAGTGTTAATTGACACGATTCTGCGATCTACAGTGTCAAGCGCAGCACTGAGATCCAGCAGAACCAGCACTGATACCTGACCAGAATCAGTATACATCCTAATGTTATTTAGGTCGGAAGCTGTTTCAGTGCTGGGATGAGGTCGGAAGCCAGACTGGAATTCATCAAGGTTTCTAGTTTCATTTAAGACGTCATGAATACAACTTTGTCAGTAATCTTAGAGGTTAAAAACGGGTCTATTAGAATATAAAATAACTCTTCCTACAGTAATAATTAACCTCCTTTGTTCAGATTAGATGTGAGAATGAAACAGTGTCCTTGTACCTTGCTCGCTCATGACAAGCACTTTGAAAATGATTGAACTTCTGGGGAAGTGAAGCAGCTGTCGTGCTGCATGCCGGCTGGAATCAGTCTGTTTTTACATAAAGATGGTGCAGATATGGATCACAATCTCATCAGTGAAGTGTGTGTTCAGGCTGTGTGTGTCATTTATTTTGATCCCTTTCACTGAACTGATTCAGAATGGGCTGAACAGAGGAACGAAGAATAGCTTCTGGTTCTGGATGGATTGTTCCTTTCATCCTTCTGAGAACCAAATCCTTTTTAGTCTGTTGTTTTGATGAAATAAAAGCCTTGCTGTTGTTCCATGTCTCCACCTTTTGCCTCACACAGACTACACAAATGTTGGACTTGTTTTTTTAATGGCATGTTCTGGAAACGGCTTTGTTTTGTCAGAGTTGCTTGTTTAGGCTGTCCTGATCAACACATGGTTCTATCTGTGATGGGAAAGCTCTTTCTCTGCTTGATGAGGATTTCTGCTTCTGTCTTCTATATCTATTTGCACTGCTTAGCTTCAGCTGCCATGAATCAGGTGGTTCCTGTAGTGGAGCCTGTTAATATGTTATGGGGGAGCCTGAGCCTGGTGTGGATGAATACCCATAATGTTGTTTCCTGACACCAGTGTCAAGTCAGATTTTTTACCATTTTTAATTGTATTAATATCTCTGTATTTGTTTTCAGTTATATGCCAGAAAATAGGAGCTATTGTCTGTGTGTAAGTCTAAAAGATATTCTAGTACAGTGTTTTGAACTATGACATTTTTTAAAAACTTTATTCATAAATAAGTACATTTTATTTATTCATTTTTACACATAGTTGGTGTTGATGGTTTTCATGTTACAATATCTGTTGCTACATTCATTTTATGGTGAAATGATGACGTGGGTCCAGTTCATTAGCAGTCATTCAAGTAAGTTTTTTTCAGAAATCTTTTTTAAAAAAATTGGCCATATAAACATCTGATTTTACCATTATCTAATTACAAACACATGTTCCAACTGTTTTTCTGTGATAAGCTGGGACTGGGATTTGTCTGAATACCACTTTCAGGATGTAAAAGCCAAACTGTAGTAAAACAATAAGGAGTGTGTCTCAGAGTCAGAGGAAGCAACTGCTCCTAAAGCTCCCAGTGCAACCAGAATGGTGTCATCCTCTGGAGCAGGCAGCTCCCCTGCAGTGATAATTAAAATGTAATCCAGACTAACATTTAAGTTTGCCACAAAACCTGATGCTGCATTTCCAGTTCCAGTCATCCTAGAAGACATGTTGGCAGGTTCACCTTTTTTTCCACATGCTGGTGTGCTCCACTGGTCTTTAAAGTCCAGTACAAACAAAACTGGTTGCTGGACGAAGTAATTAAATAGTTGGGAAACTGCTGATTGGTTGGATAACTCATATTAAAGCGAATTAAAATCAATTCTCATCTATCTCTTTTCTTCAGAACATCCTGGCCAAGGCACTGTACGATAATGTGGCAGAGTCTCCGGACGAGTTGTCTTTCCGGAAAGGTGACATCATGACAGTGTTGGAGCGAGATACACAGGGTTTGGACGGATGGTGGCTCTGCTCACTCCATGGTCGCCAAGGTATCGTCCCTGGCAACCGTCTCAAGATCCTTGTTGGCATGTACGACACCAAACAGCAGCAGGCCACGACTTGCACACCAGATTCAACAGGTTCCTGTCCCACCTCCCAGATGCAGTGGAATCTCCCCGTTCAGAACGCCTATGCCAAACCAGCACCTGCCAACCCTGTATCCTCCACAGGGTTTGCCAATAAGCCCTCTTCTTCAATGCAGTACACATCCATGCACCAAAACTACTCTACCCCCAGCCCTGCACAGTCCAACCCTGACTCTGTTTACATGATGCCACCCTCCCACAGTCCCAAGCCAAGCTCCCAAAGCCTGTATCAGGTTCCTTCTGGTCCAAGTGGACCCCCAATACAACAGCCAGGAATCCCCACTAAGGCCCCCAACATGGGCCACAGACAGTTTCACATGCCAGGAAAGGATATATACCAGGTGCCCCCCTCTTTAGACCTGAGACCGGGCCAGGGAGCAGCTCTGGCTGAGGGGATGGCAACCAGCCAGGATGTGTACCAGGTTCCTCCCTCCTTCGAGACGAGGAACTGGGATGGTAGCAATAAGCCCCTTGGCAAGGTGAGTCCATCTAAACCTAATGTATTAATCAAAGTTGACAGAGGAAGAAAGGAATGAAAGAAATAAGGAATGAAGGAAGGAAAGAAGAAATGAAAGAAGAAAAGAAAGAAGGAATTAAATTAACAGAAAATTTTTAAAAAATGACAGAATGTGATTTTAGCCTTTAGAACGTTGATTCATCTGAAAAAGCTAAGCAGAAGATAACATGGTGATTTGAGATGTTTCTGAATAGCACACATTTAGGGAAGCCAGAGTACCCAGAGAGAGACCATGCATACATGTAGAGAACATGCAAACTTCACACCGAAAGGCCACTTGACAAACCTCCCCAGCATGGGCTTGAACCAGCAACTTTCTTGCTGTGAGACCACAGCACTAACTACTGCGCACACCATCTTTCAAGTATCTTTGGTGCTTTGAGATGATGATGGTAATATGAACAACATCTCTACTAAAAGCACATAAGTGTATAGGATTTACTGAACCAGAATGAAAAGAAGCTTTATGTTTGAAAAACATAATCATTAATTGTGTCTTATTGGGGTGGAAGTGCATTTTGCCAGTGAAAATCCTACAATGTTCAGTCTGCATTGACTTTAATGCAGCGGCAGCGGCGGTAAAGCTTTCACATCCGATGAAATATTTTAAGTGTTAGCTTTATTCTAATTGCAAAGTGATTTACATTAAATTTAGGAATTAAAGATAAATAATGGATTGTTTTTTAGTGTTACATTTTACAGCTGAAAACACAAAAAGACGTTTGGAGATCAGATTCGGTTTGTTTCTAATCCATCCAAGCCAGTGGGAGATGCTGAACAACAGTGGGTCCCAAATGAAGCCTTGCTACCCCATATGCCATCTATTTATCTGTGAATCTACTCTTACCTTCTGGCAGAGAGTGGTCCCTGTGTCAAAGTAAGACTCAAATTAATTGAGAAGCAGGAGACTGGACATCTATGTCAACAGGATGAGGGTGATTTATTTAAGATGAGATGTACTAGCCAAATTAAATTGGACTGGCTACATATGTGAGTAAATGCTTGTAGATTGCCATGGTAACACAATTCACAGAACCACCATGAGACTCAATAGGTCTGTCAATAATTATCGACGGGTAAAAGAGTCGGTAAAGGCTGCAGCTCTTAGTGTTGATGGAAAATCCCAAAGAAAACACATGTCTGGAACTGTACTACATGTGTGTGTGTGTGTGTGTGTGTGTGTGTATCTGGTGAAATGATTCGATCAGTTAATAATTCAGTTATATGTTGTAGTTGCTGCATCGTGCCAGTTGGTGTTGGGCTGGTGTCTCAAGCTGCTTCATCATTAATTGATGTGATAAAAGTGAAATGCATAAATGTATTTGATGTTTTTTTTCATCTCTGAATGTAATACAAAGCTTTTTCTGTTCTTCTTTCTTCCTTCAACATCTGTTTTTTGTGGAGAACCTTTCCTCCAGCATCATCAAACATCAACGGGGATGTTTCAGCATAAACTCAGACAACAAATCATTTATCTCTTTGAAATGAGGACAACTTTCTAAGGAACAAGTTCATCAACCAGAGTCTAAATGCATTGATTTAATTCTGGGTTTGGGCCAAAACTCTGGATTGAGCCAGTTCTGCAGACTTCTGCTTTTCTTTATCCTGACCATCTGAGACGACCATCTAAATTTATTCTCCTGTTAGGATGTTAAAGGACAGAAATCCTTCACATTCAAACTATTTTCAGGTGTATCGTTGTCCGACTGCTAACAGCTGAATATTGTTCAGTATTGACTTGAATCATCACAACTAATAGACAACTTTATAATCAAAGCTTAAGGTGGAAACTTTTAGCTGTCGTCGTGTTTGTGGAGCCTAGAGAGGAGCATGGACTATGTTTGTCCATCTTAAAGTCTTAGTTTAAATGTGGAAAAGTTCACTTATTTGCTGTCCAGCTTAGCAGTGTTCCTTCAGGTTCAGCTTTCATTGTTAGTGTCCTTTATTGTACTCAGCTGGTCTGACACTAATCTTCTCTGATGAATGTGGCTTTGGAGAAAAGCATCTGCAAAATGACTGCAGAATAGAGTAGAATACCAGAATCAGTATAAATCTGAAACTTTAGACATGCTGCTTTGTTACAATTGCATATTAGTTTGCTTGAATGTGAATGGTATTGATGGAGAACTCCAAACATCCCTCTGCATGACAGATATAGAGATATCATCAATCATCAATCCAACAGCTTAGAAAGTACAACTTTTAATTGAATTTAAAATTAAATGAACTAATTAAGCTTTAATTGAAATATTTCTGTTGTTAGCTTATTTTTATGAGTTGTCTCCCCCACCATCTGTGCTAGGATAGTGGGATATATTGGTTCCATTTAACTTTTTTGTTTGTTTGGTTGTTTTTTTTCTGTTTATCTGTTTGTTTGTTTTTTCAGGAACCAGGCTGTTCATAAAAAAAAAAAGTAGCACATTTATTTGTGGGAAAGTTAAGGACTAAAACAAGTAGTTAAACTAATTTTAATGTTATATAAATAGGTTTTAACCCCTTATGGCCGGATGTCGCATATTTGATACATACTGTTGCTGAGACGTGTTGCATCACTTTATGGCATAATGCTCATAATGCTGTTGTTTACCTCATGATACTGGTCTCCTGGACCCTGGTGACCACCAGACAGCAGGGGATTACACTGTAATAATTTTTACTTGTTCCATGGTAATAAATAGTAAATATATTGAAAAAATAAATGGCCTAGTCTTTTCAGATTTAGTTAAAGGGTCAAATAAAGTTCTTAGATTTCAAAATGAGATGTCTCTGGCCAGTTACTCGCAATTCAAGCATTAATTGGTTAAAATCAGAAGATCAGAAGTAGAAGAACAACCTTCTCGAGGTGGGGACCTCATCATGGAGTAGATGGAGAGAGGAAGAGGAGGGTCATGAAAGTGGTTAAGGAGTGGGTTTTTTCACTGATCATCAGAAACCACCTGATGGTGAAATTTATTCTGTTCTATTCCTGCAAGTTGTGCCTGTCGGACTTTGTTTTTGTTTTATTGCACATTGCCATTAACTTCCTGAAAGGTTGGTTGATCCTCTTTGTGCAGGCTGGTGTGTAACTATGTCTGTACGGTCCCATTAGTCATCGCAAACATGCGGCTCGAAGGCAAGTCCATCTATCAGGATCACAGATTGACCGACCAATCAGATTGCCTGTTGAAATCCAGTTCAATGCTCTTAGTTTATTGTTTCTCTTACCCCCCTTACCCCCTTCAACCCCCCTACTAATCTGTTATGACCCCTAAATGGCTGCTGGGGCCTCTGTGTGTGTCTGTGTTGCCACATGCTCCACATAGTTGTCATGGTTCACATTGACTACATCACCAACATTCTCGTTTATTTTTCATCTGTGTTGCTGTTTTATGTTTTAAATTATCTGTTTTCTCTCTTTCTGTGGAAACAAAACATTTTACATTTAACATTTTACAACCACTATGGGTTTTTTCCAGAAGTGTGTCCAGTTTACACAGAATCACAACCTGGTTCCTACTCTCAGAATTCGGCTTGGAAATTGTCATTATGTTTGACATACAATTTCCTCTTATAAACACATGTAACACTAATATGCTTGTAAGTATTTATTTTCTAATCCTAGTACATGATATTTACAAATACCCATTGTGATTGTACATTTTGAATGAGAACTGGTGGTGTTTTTTAAACACACAAAAGCATATAACATTGTGAACTCCAGCAAAGGGATACGAATAAATTAGCTTATTATAATTTATTGGTAGAACTATTCTTACATTAAGCGCATGATGGTTGTTGGTAACAGCTGTTTAAAGGTTCGGTGGGGTGGTTGGAGTGGCAGCAGCAGCTCTAACAGGTGATGAAGAGGGTGTGAACAGCCCGTGTCTGTTGTTTGACATGTTTTCCAGAGGTAGCGAGTCCTGTGATGAATCCATACAGTTCATATTCCCAGGCTTCCTGGTGTTACTCATTCTGTCTGATATGTGATTCTAGACATTTCCCACCGTCCACTGATGAATGAATTTACGCTGTATATAGATCTGATCTGAGGGTGATGGTGGAGGAAAGATAAAGTCCAAGTCTGAAGGTTTGTGTGAATGTACTAAGAATGAGGAGACCCAAGTAAGGGACAGACACGAGAAATTAACTTCCCTGCTAAAAGGCAGGTAGGATGCTGGCTCATTCATTCCAGGGACTGGTCAGCTTTATACCTCCAGAAACGTTTCAGGTTATCAGAACCAACAACCTCATGTAAATCCACATTTTAGCTGCTTTTAGGACAAACTGACTGTAATGGCTGTAATGACATGGGCATCTGTGTCATGGGCAATGATGTCTTCTTCCAGTGTCCATGGAAGACTTTGTCCTGCTAAATTACTGGAAGCAGGACTTCCAACAGTGTGGCATTTCACCTGAAGTTTGAACAAATGCAGCTCAGTAAAAACCTTTGTGTATCATAAACCAACATGGTGCCTTTTTGGCGCTGCTACCTGCTGAGAATCTTCTGAGACAGTGACTGCCGACAGCTGGTCCAACAAATTTATCTCTGTGTTGGAAGGTTTGTCTCCAAAATTGGTCTGACTTAGAAAAATCCAGTTCTCCAAGTCAGGCTGTAGGTTTTTCTAACTGTAAAACGTATCCAATCTATCTGTGTTAAACTTTTGGCTTTTTGTTCATTTAATTTATCAGCATTGGCTTTTGCACTGATAATGGTACATATTGTTCTGTGTTCTGACAGCTGTACAGCTGTAACACTCCAAAAGCATATTAAGATTTGTCCTGAAAGTGCTTGTTGTGTCTTCAGTTGCTGCTCCTCAACAATTATCTTATTTTCTTTGTTGAGCCCAAAACATTTCCCATATGTGCTTTGTATAATCTTAATTTATTCTTCACCAATACACATATCCAGAGCGCAGGGCTCAAAGGTGTAAACAGAAAAGCATAATTTCCTGGATCTTTTCTGGAAGCAAACTGGAAGAACTGAAAAAGTATTGCTTGTTTGTTTTACATTATCAGTCTGTGTGTGTGTTTGTGGTGATGAACAGAAAACTTTGGAGGTTGTATATAAGTATCTCCACCCTGCTGAACTTACTCTGCAGCTTCCACTAAATCACATGCTAGCTGAGTAGAGAGCGGAGTGAAATCTGTAGATCCGGATGTAAACGGGTTCAGAACAACCACCCACCCTAAAACTGTAATTAAGCTCACTCTATTTTTACCTCTTTTCTTCTTTGAAATTCACATCTGTGTCATAAAGATCTGGTTTCTTTGCTGCAGCTGCGTTTATGTAAAGTGAAATTTTCCCATGTGTTTGGTTCTTGTGGTTATTCTGGACGTTTAAGATCTTGTATAAGAGTGAAAGAAAAGTTGGCCCTTTTCTTTTCAGTATCAGGTAGAGAAAGTAAGTGGAGAGGGTGGAGGGAGCTGCTGGGACAGAGGGAGGGACATTGTTCAGAGCGAAGGTCATCTCTTAACAATGGCTTGTGCTTCAGAAGAACACAACAAAAAACAGCCAGGCTTCTGTCGCATATAGCATATCTCAGTGTGTGTCTCTGTTTATCCTTCCTGCTTGGAGTTAATGTGTGTGAATCCATTTTATGGTTGGCAGGTCAAAGTGGTTGCTGCTTTATGAGGCCACTGATTTATTCTGAGAAGAGAGTTTATCTGTGCTGGATATAGGTCAGTTCATCTGTAAGTATACGGCTGTCCTTAGGCCAAATTTATGCTCTGAGCTGTGAGAGAGCTGTTGTGTGTCCTGATTCAGTCTGAGCTACAGCATCAACCTGTTGACGCTCATTTCAAGGCTGGGCTCTTCTTATTTGATAAAATGAGCTGCATTCAGACACAGGGTTATTCAATAATACTATAGTTCCAACTTTCTGGTGACTTTTGATTGATATAGTCCATTTAATAATTTGGATTATTAACTAGTTAAGTTAATTTAGAAAGCATTTCATACATTTGAAGATATTAAAATTTGGAAACCCCTAGTGGTCACTTAAAGGGCAAAAGGTACAAGGGTTTTTTTTGTATTTGTCTACATAAGGAATAATGCCTGATGAAGTTTCTATTATCAGAAAGTAATGGACAACGTGGAGGCGTTCAATGTAATTATCTGATAATGGAGGCATTGTCGGGCATTATCATGCTTATACCATAGTCACTTACAAAAAAGATAAATATTAAATCAATTAATAATACGTTAATGTTATTTTTTATCATAAATATTATAATTTCCTTCACAAGAAGCAGCTTAGCAGACTATTTAATATCTGTTATTGTGATGCTGTGAGGAGTTGCCAAGGTAACTTGCTTTGTTATACAGTACCTTCTGGTTTTTAGGGAGACCTTTAAGGACAACATTACAGCATTATCTTCTAAAGATAAATAAACAGACCTTTAGTCCTTTAATCCTTCAGATGTTTTTAGAGGACTTCACAGTGATCTTAATAAGATGCTGAAAGTCCATGATTGCACTCAGTTTTTTGATTTGGTTCTTGGTTTTTAATATCACAGTTTGAAGCTCAGTGCAGACTTCTGATTCATATATGCCATTTTAACTTTGTCTTCATTGAACACGAGGAAGCAATGACACATCCAATTTTTATTTTCATCAATGCTTTTGTTCAGCACATGGTTTAGACTACAGTCTCCTGATGAGATAAGAGTAAAAATATGTGTCATCAACATAATTTTGGAAACATATTTAGGTTTTTGTCCTGATTTAAGCAAGTGAGAAAACAATGATGTTGAACAGCTGTGGCCTCAAGATAGAGTCTTGGGGAACTCCATAGGTTATTTTAGGAAACTCTGTTTCTCGTTCATGGCATTCGTTTTTGCGTCTGAGTGTGTGGAACGTTCTAAACGTAATCTCATCAGAAGCACCTTTTACACTCTTCAAGCCATGTCTGTGAGTGGCAAGCAGGACGGGGACCCTCCACCTTTAAAAGGCGCAGTCACTACACAGGATGATCATTTAACTGTCCACAGACTGGAGTGCAAAGTCGGTTGTCTAGCGTTTTGTTTTGGGATTGGTACAGCTTTTTAAAAGAGGAAAACCACTAGCCTGTTGCAAGCCATGTGCCAACAAATGGTGTGAATAACTAACTACTAAGAGTAAGAATACACTTGCTGTTAGCCGACTCAAATAGCAAAATTCCTGAGAGCAATACTCCAACTAGCTTAAGTAGCAATGCTTATATAGATTAAACACCAGCCTTCCAGGCAACTATTAGGGAAATTTGAGTAGCAACACTTCTCTGGGCTTCTGGGAGCAGCAACTTCTCATCTAACCAAAACAGGCTTACTGCGTTTGTCGCCAACTGCATCCTTGCTGTACAACCACACTCCCCTGCTAACGGATATTGATACCTATCAAGTACCCACTCAAGCAGAGTGGAAACCACTAATGCTAACATGCCCCTGTGGGAATAAAATTTCAAGTGGTGGCACTCACTTGCAGTGTGTCATGTGCCTAGGTTTGACCTCTTGAGTCATCGGAGTTGCTGTCTCACCATAGCTTGTTATCCCTCAAGTTGCATTGTCGCTGTCTGGCTCGTTAGACAAACCTGTACCATATTAGTTTTTGTGGCTGCAAGCCAAGAACCTCAGGACCCCACAGTAATGCTAGCCCCTGATGCAATACCTGGAACAGGCTGAGACAAAATGCTTGATGGTGTTAGCACTGGATTCAGTCAACTATGGCCTCAGGGCCGAGCCAATAGATTTACATAAGACCAGAGAAGATGCAGCCTCTGACACAAGTTCAGAACTTCCCATCTCCAACAAGGATGATGATGATTTCCCAACTTTAACAACCTCTATTCTCTATCTTGGCTTGAAAGCAAAGCACCAGTCAGATCGGCGAGAAAGTCTCATCTTTACCCACTCTGGATTTGGATCTGCGAAACATGTGCAGACGCGCCACAACCAAACTAGGCATCCAATGGATGAAGTTCAAGCTGAGTGCAGTGCAGAGTGTTAGGATAGGAAGAAAGTGCCGAAAGTAAAACGGACTGGGAAGCAGCTCCTACAGGTTTTCCCAAAACTGTTGGAGGAACTCGTTTCTTGTTGGAGCAAGCCTTACAGGGAAACCCAGTGAAGGGGAGCTCTGTTATTGATTGTGAGGGAATTGAAAATGTGGTCTTCACCAGATGTCCCCAGTAGCGCTTGCAGTACCAACACACCTTCACCTATCTAGGCTCCATCTGCAGAGTTCTACCCTGCCCACCAGCGAGGACCATTTCCAGTCCAGCCTGAGGGAGAAATCCTGCAAGGCGGCTGTTCTTACAGTTTGCACATACAATGCCTGATCCCTTCTTATATCATATTAAGCAGAGCTGGAGGATAAATCACTTCCATTCCCGATGCTGCACTGTGGGAGGAAGTTGATTTCATCACCAATCACTGTCTACACCTGCAGGAATTGGGTAGAGTGATGGGGCTCATGGTCCTGCAGAAGAAAGCTTATTGGCTAAACCTCACCATACTCTCAACCAAAAAGAAGGAGGACTTCCTCAACACCCTTATCACTCCCATTTGCCTGTTGTCTCTACCATAAAAATTAATGCAAAGACAAGAAAAGTGATGACAAAGCTCTAAAGCTGTGTCTTCCCAGATGGCAGCTAGTGCCCACTCCAGCAGCACCGCCAAATCTCTGAGCTGAACCCGCTCTCCCCATCGGTCCAGCTATACGTTTTTTTTTGTTTGTTTTGTTAGGTGTGGCTTGATGAAGCATTTGGATTCTGAGGGAAGACATTTGAGAGCAGAGATGTGTTTACAATCTGCATCCTGTTTCTGGGTATCAAATCATCAAATTAGGATCCAAGCCAATTTAAAGACTTTTAGCAAACTGCTCCCAACATCGCTATATAGAAATAATTCCTTTGTATAACAATGGTAAAGTAGGTGTATTTGTCAGGTTGTTATAATCAAAAGGAAAACTAAGACTCATTGTTCTTTCATTGTCCTAAGATCTCAGCTCCTGTTGTTCCCTCTGATCCCATCTGTGGTGGGAGGGGCAAAGTAACAAAATGGAGAAAGCTGAGGAGTATGATTCAATCAATCAATTAGTCAAACTTTATTTATAAAGCATCTTTCATACAAAAATGTAGCACAAAGTGCTTTACAGTGTATTAAAACATTAAAACAAAGGTTGCATATCTGCATCCCCATTGTCTAATATATGATAAAAGAATTAAGATACATAAAAATCTAAAACCAAAAATAAAAACCCACACTGGGATTTAAAGGCTTAAAATAATAGCTAAATAAATAAATAACTGAGAACAATAAATATTCATCTAAAGCTAAGCTGTACAAATGTGTCTTGAGCCTGCTCTTAAAATTAGATTGGAATTAAATCAGACAAGACAAGAAGACATCATTACAGTTTGTTCAGAAATGTTACTTTGGGTAATTTAAATGTAAAATTGTTGCTTATAGGTTCTGAAAAAACTCTGAAAATGAATGCAATTATTGGTGGTAACTGTGAAAAAATGAGAAAAGAAGAGGTTGAACTGAAGGTCTGCATCCACCTCATTCTGTGGAAACCATGGATATCAGTTCTCTAAACAAATACAGAAATATTTGATAATTTCTTGTTGACCTGAAAAGATTTGACCTGAACCGTATTATTGCAGTACAAAAAGATATATATATATGTATAGAGAGAGAGAGAGAGAGAGAGAGAGCACTTGGCACTAGGGAAGTCATGCACTCTAGTGTCAAAACGCTTTAAAGAATTGACAGTTCTTGGGTTATAGCCAGATATTTCTAGTTGTTTTATTTCTGATTGACAACAAATGGTATTGATCACTCGTTCATTTGAACTCTGCACAATATACACACTTTTACACAGTAGTGCTAAGTGGAGATGTGTGTGTGTGTGTGTGTGTGTGTGTGTGTGTGTGTTTGTGTGTGTGTTTGTGTGGTGAAGCAAGAGTAACAGC
>JBAMIG010000010.1:1016342-1042933 GCA_037177335.1 Kiunga ballochi | reverse complement strand
CACATGACCATAAAACATAGCGGGAGCCACCTGACTGACAGACTTTGTCCTGATTGGTCAAATTTTGTTGACACAAATTTCAATTTTTTGACAGAACCTATATGTCATGCTCCTAGTAATAAATCCATTTAGGTAATAACAATAAGTTACAAAAATATTTCTGACAGCCTTAGTATTTCATATTGCAATTTACAAAATAATGTATAGCTGTGCAGAATAAGATGTTAGTCTAGCCCAACGGGCCTGCTGTTCATGCTTTTTAAGAAAATTGTAAGTCTACAAAATACTGACTGTCTTTTGACCAAGCTGGTTCCAGTGCTAGTTTCTAATCGGAGCCAGGCTCAGAACTGGTTCTTTGGCTTTCCACCGTCTAATCGCAATCAACTGGTTCTAAAAACGGGTTCTATCCTATGCTAGGCCAGAGTTGAGAACTTGTTCACATTGCTTGCATCCGCAGAAGACTCTGTATTTCCTGGCTTTGTGATCGTCTGTAGTGATTTAAAAAGAAGACAAATCGGTCAAAGCCTGTGTTCTCGCAGCTGAACTCATCTGAACTCGGCTGCAGTAAGAGGTGAATGCAGCTATGAGCGGAGCATCGCCAACAAATTAAAAAAGCTTGAAAAGATTTCAAGGATTAGGAAAGGAAGCTGGGATGCAGCTGTAACCAGGGGCCCAAAAGCGACCGACATATTTCAGATCCTAAGCTCTAATCTCAGTGACCCAAGGGCAAAGCAAACAATCAGCGTCCTGAACTCAGTGATGGTTGAGTTACCACAGAGTCTGGTAAGTGCCGTCAATGGGCGAAAGGCAGGGTACACCCTGGCTGGACAGGTCGCCAGTCCATCACAGGGCAGACAAACTGATTTTTCATTTATAATATATTTTAAATGATTTTTTACAGCTCAAAAGATTCAGCTTTAAACCATTGATGGCAGTTTTATTACTATGTGGTAACATTTTTATGAAATACATAAAACAATTTAGTATTCATATAATAAATGTTGGGATGGTGAGAGATTTGGATATGTCAGGAATTAGCCCTGAAGCATTGTTAGTACTTATACAGCATTAAATGTAACTTGTACTACCATCTTACTTCATTTGAGGTAATAAATGTACTGTTGACTCTCATAAAACGCTCAATAATAATAATTTCACATTAACTATTTCAAGATGTAATCATTCATTATGTAATGTTAATATAGACCAATGCTTTTGGAGACTGACTGAATGCAGTCTCCAAATGTCATCATTTTCTTAGTCTCACCTGTTCCCCTCCCATATCAGTGCGGACCCAGCCTGGGTGGAGGGCTGTCACCAGTATGTTGTTGATCTTAAAGTCCTCAGCTTGGCAGCGAGTCAGCATATTCAGAGCAGCCTGGCATAGATAGGCACACTGTCAAGAATCTTACAGGAGTGTCAAAAATAGATTTAAATAAGATTGTGATGTAGTATCACTGATGGCATAAACTCACAAACTTCTTTAAATAATCTATTTTCATTTGGATTTGGATAATTCAGCAAAAAATAAAATAAAAGTGATTTGAATTCTCGCTGACCCCTATTCTCAGTAAGCCAGTATTACCTTACTGGTCCTGTAAGCATACATTTGCGCCATTGAAAAGGTCTCAGGACACTTCTGTATGGATGAGAAGCTTGTGGAGATGTTGATGATGGCTGATCGCCTGCAGGACATCTTACCACCTGATACACAGACAGGAAAATAGATCAAATAAACACCACGACTTACAATAAGCAGCTGGCAACGACTCGCCTGGCCTCATTTATTCTGTCTTAGATCCATAAATTATGTGAAATATTCCTCAGAAAAAAACCTGAGGAATTGTTTCCGTTTGCAGTGATATGACAACATGAGTTTTTTTATTTTCTTTTTCCTTGTGTATGTGTGTGTGAGTGTGTGTGTGTGTGCGTAATCATCCATAATAATTAAAATCTAGTTTAGATGTTGATTAAAAACTAGAAAAAATCTTGGGACCTTCTGGCAAGGAATGCAACCAATGACTGGTTTTAAAATTAAATGGTCAAGATTTAAAACATTTTCTAGGATCCCTTGTGGAGCAGAAACTTTTTTAACTGACAGGATTTTTATCTGGGTCAGGTTATCAATGACGTGTTGGAGTGTCATATGGCATGTTCTGTTTTTTACAGGTAAGCCCTCAAAGTAATACAGTCAGGTACAGTCAGGTAATCCAGGTTAGGTTTGTTTGCCTTCACATCTCATATTATCACTTCAGAGATGCCCCATGATGGACAGAGCACTTCGGTTTCTCTGCTCCTTTTCCTCCATGATTTAATATATAGCATTGATATCATTAACATATTTCTGCAGGTCTTTCTGGAAAAAAGTTGCAGCACATGTTAAAGCTGAGAAATAATCTGAACTGACATGTTTGCTACAAGCAGCTGCAGCTTTTTCATGTAGAATTATAGATTATTATGAACTGCACACTGACACGCTACTTTCTAATCTCCCCTTTTCCTCTACAATGCCTCCATCCAACATAAATCACATGTAACACAAGAATAAAAGGTATTTACTGCTGTTCTCTTTGGTCGAGCACCTCTCTGCTGCTTTCTGTAGGAATGGAAGAAACATCTGTAAAGATAGTAAATGATTTATTTATTAACACTTTAACAAAAAAATTTCTCTTTGAATTTTTCTGCACTCTTGGATGAAATCCTGCCAAAAGTGCACTAATCAATGGAAAGGAAGAGCCAAGATACTGACCAATGTGTAACGTCCTCTCCTCCTTCCCTCCAACCCTCCTCATCACCAGCCTATTAATCACCAGTCTTCAGCCTGATACCAAACACCTGTGCACTGGCTCATCATTCTCCCCTGTTCCCAGCATTATATCACAGCCAGCAACCTGTCATTCAGTGTAGTTTCATTGCTCTGATTGCAGTCCTCGCTGCGTACCTGCCAGCACGCACCACAGAACCACAGAATCTTGTCTCCCTTCGGAACTAATGAGGTAGGACCTCAGCGACACTGCATTCGTTTTGTTAATAAATTGTCACTACTCGCATCTAATCACTAATCATTCTGAGCTAATAGAGCCACAAAGGCTCATTGATATCCATGTGTTGATAGAAACAATCATTTATTTGTTGATAATACTGAAGTTCAAGTGACTTTAGAGATTGATATTTATTATATTTATTGTTCATATGAAGTTCAGCTAGTAGCTCTGATTTCATGTTGGCACCACAACTTTGTAAGATGGTACCATGAGAGACTTCCCGCTGTTTTTAGTGGTGTATGAACATAATAACAACCTCCCAAATCTGTTTGAGTTATCCATTACATTCTTTATAAAAAATAAAATATGTAAATGCATGGCTAACACATAACTATGAACAGTGACTAAAAGGAAGTAAATTAGCCTAACAACATTATGATTTACTAAAAGCCATCAAGAGTCAGAGCAGTTGGGTGCAGCATCTACATCTTAAATGGTAGACGAGCCAAAAAATCTGCAGAGTTTAACAATAAGTTTGCAAGGTTGTGGACAAACAACAAAGACAGCTAAAAGACTGCTAAGATGCTATGGTAAGACCTGCTTTAACCTATATTTGCATATCTGTGATTTATTCCCTGCTATCATTGCTCATTATATTGTGTTTTGCAAGCATTGATGTGTGCATGTGGTACTCATATAAGTTGGTCTTTCCAAAATCAGTGATAAAGAAATATTTGCAAGGGAAAATTGCACCTGTTGGGAATAAATTAAGATCATGACCATTTTCAAGTTTAACATTTACGACTCCACCCAATAACAAACCACTCAATCATTACATCTCATGTTCTGGTTTGTCTGCATTGCATCTGGTGACAGTAATGAACCAAATCACTGCCTGTACACTTTTGCATTTTTTTTTTTTTTTTTACATTTTTTATTTTTGAATAGTCTCTTCAAGAATCTGTTGTTAGATGTTTTGTTTGTTATTGAGGACAACCTCAACAGTCGTGTGCACACTTAGAGCACACCTTAAGCCCACCTTATTAACAGAGTCATCAGGTCTGTAGGTGCAATTTCTCCCCTTTACAGTTTATTTTGCAGTAGACGGGTTGTTTTTCACAGTTATGACATTTTTCAAAGGAATGGAAAGAAATGTCCATCAATAAGCAACACTTAAAGTGGTTTTGATAAACAGGAAAAGTTCTGAAATGTATTTAGCCATATAGAGAAAAAGCCAAAGGAAAATAAAACAAAATGACAAACCAACCTTTGCGAGGATAAATGGGCCAACAACATTGGTTTCATACACTTCCATCATGTCCTTTTTCCTGGTCTCCATAAGTGATGCCGGTGCAGCTGGTGTGTTAATTGCTGCATTGTTGATGAGGAGATTCAGACCAGCAGAACCGATCTGCTCACTCACAGCTTGGACAGCAGCTGAGATGCTGCCCTTATCTGCAACATCTGCAGGACAACATTTACATGGATATGATGATATAAACACATGGCTAACTCGTGTATTTTTCTTTCTTAATCATTTTAGTTTTTATCTGTAGCTTTTAATCTAATTTGTTGTTATTATTATTATTATTATTATTATTATTATTACCAAGGGCTTCTCTAAGCATAACTGATATTAATAAAAAAAATATTTCAACAACTTCTAAGTTTACATTATAATTTAGATTTTATCAGAGCCAAAAAGATTGATAGGTAGGATGGAAACCCTATGTTTTAAAGAGGAGCAAAGTGAAGCAGGCTGTGTGTGTTTACAAAATCTGTAATTAAATAGAATCAAATCAAACTCTCTTTATGAAGCACATTTAATACAGAGAAACAGTACAAAATGTTTACCGGTAATAAAAATAAACAGTAGTTAAATATAAAATAAAAAATAATGTCAGATAATCAATAGTAACAGATAAAGCACACAAAGGCCCTCCACCCACCCACAAAATCAATATACTTAAACAAACTCCTATCAGACTTGATAAAAGGTGAGGAAGCCACATCTTGGGGATCTGTCCACACCGAGTGCCACAGAGGCCCCCACCATAGGCAGCCTGGCTCTCACAACTATAGGCTCATGCAGGAACCAAATAAACGAGCAGCCATTGCAGCAACCCTGCTGAGCAAGTAAGGGACCCCATTGAGGTAAATATTGAGTTAAAATAAAATGTAAAAAAAAAGAAAAAACCTGAACAAATTAACTTAAAATTATAAAAGGAATAAATATTAGTAAAATAATAAATAAGAAGGAGCAAAAGTATAAAGTATATGTAAAAGAGTTTATCCAATAAAACAGTAAAACCAGAAAGGATCAAACTACATTATTTAATTTTGTTCAAAATAAGCAGCAAGCACACCATTAAACACATAAGACACAGATAAATAAATACAATAAAGCAAGAAACGGGAATGACTTTCACTAAATATATTAAATTCAGACACACATTCCTTTAACCCGGGTAAACAAACAGGTCTAGACTCTGAACCCTGGCTTTAAATACTCCAAGGGTCATTAAAACACAGTTAAACCTGCTGTTGCACACATTTTGATGTGAATAAGGAAAAAGATTTTTGGAGATTTCTTTAGGCCAAACGTTCAAAAGCTTCAAAATATTACAATACATTAATGTTTAAATGAAAAAAGTCTGATGTAAAGATGATTTGGGACTAAAGTCAGCAGACAACATAAGACAATGATGGAACTTCCCTTTAATAGAAGCATTTAGATGAGTCTAAGCTTCCTTTTCAAACATTACATAAACAACAAATGTAAACAAAGGTAAAAACCATTTACTAAGTTAGATACTAAAGTCAGAATGAAAAGTTTGATCATCATTATTAGCTTTATTTCATTGGGTGTAAGCTCGTTTTAGTGTGAAAACCAGTTAAAACTTCACATTAGTTTTATTTCATTAAAAGTTAAGAGCTAATTTATTTAATATTTATCTGATAGATTTCAGTTTTTTAATGTAAATGATGAGTCTTCTTCACACACCAAAATGTCATGGAGTTAGAACTGTGCTGCAGCTTTCTCAAGGCTCTGCTCTGCCTCTGTATATGCACCAGTACTGGCCTGTCTTGACCCAACAAAAATCTCCCAATACTTTTCACATTATAATAGGTATGCTTAAAGAAATATCATTAGATTTTCATTACTCAGATTTACTGATAAAACAATCAGTTTGTTAGATTACAAATAGTCTTTCAAGATCTAAAGACCTGGATGACTCTGAACTTTCTCCTTTGAAATTTGTATAAAACTGAGAAAGTTGTCTTAATCTGGGTGGCATTAATTTGGCTTCTGTTCAAATTAACCTTAGAGTGAGGAATCTTGGAGTTTTCCTGACCAGGATTTGTCCTTTAACACATTTAAAACAGGTTATTTAGCAACGCTTCTTTCTTCCACCTGCATAATATTGTAACAATTTGAGACAACCTGAAAGCTGAAAATTGGTCCATGTCTTTATTACTACAAGATTCTTACTGCAATTCCTTATTCAGGTTTCATTCCAAACAATCCCTGAAAAGTCTCCAGCTGATCCAAAATGCTGCAGCGAATGTTCTGATGAGACCTAGCGGCAGAAATCATTTTTCTCCAGTTTTAGCATCTTTTCAGTGGCTTCCTGTTAAATTTATGATAGAGTTTAAAATTCTTCTTATATATAAAGCGCTTCATTTCCAAGCTCCATTATATATGAAAGACCTCATAGCTCCATACATTCCACACAGAGCAATCAACTGTGGGCTGCTGTGTAGTGTGGCTGACCTCTGATTGGATTGTCATGGATTTGATTCTGTCTTTGTCTGCAGGTTTAAGTGTCCTTGAACAAGACATTGAATCTCAAGTTGCTCCTGGTGGCCAGGCTAGTCCCTGTGTATTTGGTAGTTTTGCCACCAATCAGTGAGCGAATGTGTGCGTGAATGGGTGGATAGTAGGATCTGTAAATCTAAAGAGTGTGTATGGTTGCATGTGTCTCTGTGTGTTGGCCCTGTGATGGACTGGCAACCTGTCCAGGCTGTACCCTGCCTCTTGCCCATTGACACTGGGATTGGCTCCAGCCCCCCGCGACCCTGTTAGGGACTAAGCAGTAGAAAATGGATGGATGGAAATGTAGGATTTATTTTTACAATTGACTTTCCCCTCAAAATCATCTCATGATCCCCGTTTGTCTAAGTTGTTCAAAGTTTCTGCATGAGTGTGTGTCATGTTTACCTAGTTTAATTAAAGTGATCTTCCCAGGATGTTGAATGGTGAGCTGTCTCACTGCCTGGTAGGAACAGAGAAAGAGATGGGGAAGGAAACATGATGCAGAAGACACACACAAATAAACAAAGTAAACATGAAGGTAATAGCATTTGTTCTTTACATTAATCCAAGTTTAGCTGATACAATTTGTGTGTTTTTATCTGTGAAATGAGTTAAAATACATTTATAAATACATATATTTACATTTTATAAATAAATTAAATCACTTCAGCTTTTTGTCCTTCTTTTCCATCAAACTTATTCTATGAGGGACCATTCATCAATCAGCTGTGTGGAGGTGTTTACCAGCTGATGTGTGAACAAGAGCAAATGCATGAAATGAGAAACTTAGGTGTTAGAAAAACAAACTATAGCCTAGCTGTGGTTGCACAGTGGAAAGAATTGAGCTGGTTGCAGGAAAAGACAATGGAGGATGTCATCAACAAGACCAAAAGTCCAATAAGAAACATAAAGACCAAGATAACTGCAAATATGCAGAGGATCAAAATTCTGATGAAGGTCTGAAGCTGTTTGATTGTGTGTCAATTAAATGTGTAATTATTATAATTGCTTCTTTTCAGCAAAACAAGACAGGCCTCCGAAAATGTTAACAAAAGGGAGAGCAGCTCCAATAAACTAAGTTTAACAATTATCTAAACAAAATATCTAGTAATACCCACTACAAACAAAACACTCAAAAATCATGTGTATATGTACAAATAAAATATATAATAAATATATTTACAAAACTATAAGTTTTCAAGTGACTATGTACAAATCCAACCAAACCTTAACTAACCCACCTCAAACTACACTTTATCTAAATATAGACGAACAAAAAACCAAGTAGTTTTAACACAACTTGAACAAATATATATATATATATATATATATATATATATATATATACACACACACAAAAAAAAATTCTAAATACTAAACTAAGAGAAAATACTAAAATAAGTTACAAACCACTAAGTTATCTAATATACAAAGAGCACAACGAATACCACAAGCCAATCTGCCAAGTCATACAGTTCAAAACTCAGCAGATCCACAAGGAGGAAAAGTCTGTTTCCAAACAGTTTCTCAAGGAGTAAATGACAATGTGGCCTTTTATTTCCTGGATACTGGTGTGTTTGCTGGTGATTGACTGAGGGTCTGACGAATCCGGAGGATGCGGGTGAAGGTGTGTCGTGTGATCCAATCCTCTTCAGGTGAGGGTGCAGGCAGTTCGACAGATTGAAAGGAACAGATGACTAATAGAATGATAAGCGTCCGTAAGAGAGAGGAATTTAGCAGTTTGTGCAGCATTCCTCTTTGGACAGACTGCTCCAGAGTTATCACCAGCACATAACCAGCTTTCTTCATTAGTCTCTTTAAGTTTCTGATCTACTGCTACTGCCTAGCTAATTGCACTTTCTACACCAAAATCAAAGAAGCCCCTGAAACAATCCAGCACCTCACAGCTGGGTGCAAGATGCTGGCAGGTAAAGAATACATGGAGCGCCATAACCAAGTAGCCGCCATTGTATACAGGAACATCTGTGCAGAATATGGACTGGATACCCTTAAGTCCCAGTGGAAAAAACAACCCCCATGGTGGTGGAGAAAGAGAATTAAGATCCTCTGGGACTTCCAGATCCAGAGAGGGAGGGGTTGGTCGCCAGTTCATCGCAGGATCAACACAGAGACAAAAAACCATTCACAATCTCTCCTAGGGCCAATTAACCCAACCTGCATGGAAAAAGGCGCCTATTCAGTCCTCCCGACCCACCACCCTCCGCCATGCCCCAATGCACAAAATCTTAAATTAAACCACATCTGCTTTTTATTTTGGCAGATAATGTCTGTGAGTTTAACAAAAATCCACATATCAACAGATAGAGGACAAAGTGCAGCAAGAAAAAATATTTTGTGTAATCAGCTGCATTAAAAAACAGATGAACATACTGTTAATAATATCTGCACAAATTCTGCAAACATGTTTGAAGTTATTATAATAAATGTTTCCTCATAAAGTGCTTCTTATTTACACACTTCTGTCTTTTCTGTTGATGATTGACAAGTGACTATGCACTCAACTGTGCAAACAAACAACCAGGTTTAATTCTCCACCTGTATTCTGCAGAAAACAGCTCAAAGTCCAGTACCAGCTATGCTGTATAAACAAAGTGTATAAACCAGTCAGGAGAGATGAGGCTGTCTTCCTGCTAAACTTACAAAGGACCTCATTTAAAACACTAAAAACTGGTTTGTTCTTTAAAATGTGAGCATGTACATCTATGAGTGTTAAAATGTATTAAGCATTATTTGTGGCCATCTTACCTCAGCTCTGGTTCCTTCAGGGTCTCTGCAGCAGGCGTAAATGTGAGCTCCTTTTCCTGTCTTCTCTGCAAGCTGTTTGACCAGCTCCAAACCAATTCCTCTGTTGGCTCCAGTCACTAAAATGTTTCCTTCCAGTTCCACTGACATGGTATCGGTTCAGCTCCAGACTATCGTCTGACACAGCTCAACTCACTGCTTTTGTAATGTTAGTCATGTGTGTCAGGCACTAGATATAGGTGTGTGTGCTGTAAAAGAAGGAAGAATGAAGCTCTCAGCACTCTGTGTCAACATGTGGACTCTGTCACATGCTATATATTCATACATGCACATAGTAAACTGAATTAATTTTATTCTAATTAATATTTGTTCATGGTATGGTATTATTCCACATAAAATGTGACTTATTGGATAAAGGGTTGTGTGTACATAAACACTCCTTTCTGAATCAATCTTTGTTCATACAGCTGATTTGTGACTGAGCACCTGTTTGACATTTAGACGCTGCAAACTGAGTGTTCGGTAGAAACGTGGTGATTCACATGGCACAACACAAATGTTACTCACAAAAGGCTCAAAAGCTTGGTCATTACAAGTTGTGCAATGAAGCCATGTAGAAAGGGAAGTTTCCACACTGTCAGTAAGTAAAGAGAAGCACTTTCTGACAGCAGAGAAAATCCCCAATAACACAAGTCTTGAACACGGTATACCTGTACAATCAGGAAGCTGATGAAAAGGCTTCATGTTGTCAGTCCAAAGGTTCAGCTGCTGCAGATCAGAAACAAAGATGTTTAAAAGGGCTGTACATAAAAACAAAAGAGATTAATGTGACTTTACAAACACAGTTCTGTTCAATCCGGCTTAAGCAATCTATACGATTAGCATTTATTCCAAATTCACAAAAACTGTCTATAAACCAAATTGTGAAAATAATTACCCACATTGGAGAACCAATAGATTAGGACACCTTTTTTTGTTTTTGAGTCAATTGTCTATTATGAGCAGCATGTGTTCAGACAAGTTCAGTCTTTTGATAATTATTGAAATTTCATATGTTAATTCCTTTAAAGGTTTGGCCTTCATCATAATTGTGTATCAATACACAAACAAGCATAAGACAAACATGGTGACTGCTCTCCAACACTTCAATGACTCCAAAAAGGGTGGGTACTCTCAGGGGCAGTTCAAGAAATGTGGGGGCCCAAGCGAAACGGACCCGGAGCCCCATTTTGAGCCTTGGTTTCAGCAAAGGCAACCACAGTGTCCCCCATGTCCAAAGATCTGCAAATATCGTGCTCTTGACACAAGTGTCGTCCAAAGAGCCTTGGCTCAAGGTGGACCTCATGTATGTGTTTTTTTTTTCATCAGTGGAGCATCTTTGGGAGATGGAGGTAGAAATGTCAGCAAAGCACCTTGATGTGAAAGTTATGCTAACTTTTCCCATGCTGTTATTTTGTAATGGTAACAAATGATATGATAATGATTTAATATTCAGAAAGAATTCCCTTCAGATGACAGCACTAAGCTACAGACAGAGCAACACACCTATTTTTTGAAAGTGCACACAGTTTATGGTTGCAATCAACTTATAATACGTTGTCTTTGGGGCTCTGGCAGCGTGGACCCCTAGCCAATTGCCGGGTCTGCCTGACTTGTTGCAACAGACCTTTACTCTGAGCTGCTGTTTGATGCATAAGCAGAAACAGTCAATACCCATTCTCCACCTGAAGGCAGAGGGAGGCTACCTTTTCATCCACTACGGTGAACCTAAACACAGCCACAAGTCAGGGGGCAATAAGTATGCACACACCTGTTCAGCGCCTCTCATCAGGAGCATGTCCAGAGTGGAAGTAGGTCCAAACTTTCTTGTGGATACTGGTGACATCAAATGAGGTATTATATCTACACACCTTACATACCAGCCCAGGCTCTTTCCCCATCAGAGAACTGACGTTCCACATCACACACAGCTCGTTTCTGCAGCAAAACATCTGACCGCCTGAATGACTCAACTCACAATACAAATTGAAGTATGATCTATAAAGTAAGAAAGATATAAAAAATTCACTCAGACAAAGTTTTGTTATGGTTTTAATTCCATGATCCGATGAGTGGCTTTGGCTTCAAACATTAACAACATCATGTGGTCAAATTAGGAAATACAGTTGCTTCTATGTCTTCTATGTTGTCATGCTTATCAAATTAATCCTACAGGACAAATTGAACCCTACTGGGCCGGGTTTGACTGGCTGGCTCGTAGGTTTACACACTCTTGCTCTAGAGCCTTAGACTGAAGGTGCGGCAGCTCAGATTTTTCTCAGGAGATGAGCTTAGATCATTCAGGCTTGGTCCGTTTGACAGTCTGACAGAGGATATGGAAATCGGTTTTGAAAGTAGCGTGATGACTCCTGCAGTGATGAGAGTCACATCCTCTCTAAGACTGCCTTTATAAATAACACAAAACTACAGTCATTCAGGTTTAACCTAACAACCATACATGTTGTGATCCCTTCTGACCTCGTGCCCTTAACAGCTGCTTGCTGAGTCCCAGTGTCCAAGATCATCAGATGTTTACGTCCTGTACATCTGTGGGTGTCGCTGAGTGGTCCTGTCCTTCGCTAATGTTCTTTGTTTCCATGGTAACAGAGTGGTGTTGAGCTTGTCTGAGACTGGTTTCCAACAGCGACTCAATTTGTTCCCGACACGCCCGCAGACAGTCCTGTGGAAGAAGAGCTCGGGTTATTCTAAGAAGCATAAGACGTCAGTGGGACATCAGAACTGATCAGAACTGATTCACCAACCGGGTCGCTCTTGATGGTGTGCGCCAGCTGCTCCGTCAGCGTCTGAGACATCATGGTATCATCCCCCACCATTCTCACTTGTAAGCCTTCCACTGCTGCCACCACACTGCCAGCTGCCACCATGGATGGAGGGCTAGCGATGAATTTAACATCTGAAAGAGTCACTCTGTTAGTGTAGAGCTCTGAGGGAGCTGAAGACACAGAAGCCACCTATAACCAAGAAGCAGCAGATAATCCTTCTTAAAGGAAAATTTCATTTATTTTTTATTTACTGACAGTTTCATCTGGTGGCAGAACAGACACAAGACACACAGAAAGCAGCTCGGTGACCCTAAAACACTGTAATCATTTTCTGTTGTTGCATACAGTCCAAACAAACACATCAGATGTTAAAGCTAAGGTCTTTTACATTTCATGAACATATTTAGCTAGTTTTGAAGTAGATGGCAGAAACACAGGTTTACTGGCAACAGGTCAGAAGTCAGATACATGTTTCAGATGCAAGCATGTGGGCCATCTAATCTAAAACAAAGCTGCCAGGGAAAGTGGCTGCAGGCAGACCGACTGCAGCCAAAGACATAAGATCATTCCTGAGCATGGATACACTCAGATTATTGTGTTTGTTGTAATGTTTTAAAAGTTGAGTGAGTGTTTTTGTGTTTGCTATTTGTGATGTTGGTGTGTATGTATGTTTATGAATGTTTGTCTGTGTTAAAGTAAGTGATGTAATAACAGGAAGAGACCCCAAGAAGAGTAGCTGCTGTAAAATTGACCGCAGGTAGGTAACAAAGATTAAAGAAAGAAAAAAAGAGAGAAAGAAAGAAGATGGTTTGTAAAGGAACAGACAGCCTCATGCACATCCCTTTAGGAGCCTTGGTGGTTACAATCAGGAATAGCAAATTTACAACAACAAAGACCAACAGCTGCATGCTACAAACCTGAACTGTGTTATTTCATAATATAAATTAGCTAATTGATAACAGTCCTAGGCATATCAGTCTGTCCGTCCTGGAAGAGGATCTCTCCTACAATGTGGGCTCTATGAGATTTCTTCATTTTTTATCCCCACAGCTGGGTTTTACTGTGCGATTAACTCTCTGTGAAGCCTTTTAAGACGACTTTGTTGTGATACTGGGATGTGTAAATAAAAAAATTAAATTGAACTGGACCAAAAAGATTTGTCAACTTCATGCGCACTTCCTCCACTGTGAGGGATGTCACAACAGCAGCTACCAGGTGGAGCAGAGCAGGAGGTCACAACAGCAGAGGAGGAACTTTAGCCAGGTGGGGGGAGTTTGGGAGGGATGTGGGTTTGGGCCTTGCTCAGGGCCCAGAACAATTCACCTCTGCTGACATCTCCAAAACGTGAAGCTGTTACTGCTCTGTAACTGCACGGGTACTTGTGTTACATTGAAGTATTTTACTATTAGTTATGTAGTTTCATGTTGTTTTACTGTCTATTTTTATTTATTTATGTTTTTTATTAATCCAATCTTTTTGTGTTGTTGTTTTTCCTTAGTTTTTTCTCTCTGTGATGATCTTTTTTTTTTGTTGGTGAAACATTAAAAAGTCATCCTGAGGGTTATCCAGGCTCTGTGATATGTTATATAATGGCTGATGACATCTACAGTCTCTCCATTATTTCCAGTGCATTTTATTCACAGTCACAGGGTTTTAGTCTGACAGTCAGTCAGCAGGAAGCTTTTATTGAACTTCCTCTTGCATCAGGTTGTTTTCACATTGTTTAACCAAACCTTCACTGTTCTCCATTTTGGTTGAAGGTGTGTCTGTGATTCAGTAGCATTATTTATAACCAGACTAAGTGTTAGTTGGGAATGAGCCACATTCAGTTTTCTGTGGCTCAGACGTCAGTCTGGGGTGAAACATGTACCAACCAATCGGTCTTTACAAGACCAAAATGTTTTATGAAAGACTGTCATGTATATGTGATGCATACCTGTAGCACATAGTGCAACAAAGGTCTGAGCGTGCTTCCTGAGAACAGTCCTGTGCTCCGTCCTGACAGGCAGCTGAGACAGGAAGTGATCGATAAAGTCAAGAGGGGTTAAAGAAACCAGGTCCCACTTCAGCTTGGTCAAAACCAGCAGCTCCATCTGCTGTGAGACAAGAAGGAGAATAGACACTGGTTCAGGCAAACAGCTGCAGAGATCAACACAGTGTCAACTGGATTTTGGTACAGTTACAAGGTTTTAGGGCTTTAAGATTAGGCTGGAGAAAAGGTCAGATCAAATCCGCTAGAAATAAAGTGCTGCATCCTGCAACATATAAACTAGATGGTTTTTTTTAGGTAAATGAGCATCTACCAGCAGCTGGGATGGAGTGATTGAGTTGTCTGTATAGATGCAGAGCTTCTCAGCAGTGAGAGGGATGGTCTCCTTCAGTTTGGATGCCAGGAACATGCAGGCAGCTCCCAATAACTGCAGATGACTCTTCTTGGTGGGCTCCACAGATAAGAAGCGATCCATGTAATTCATAGCCAGAGGGAAAACTTCTTCCTCGCACTTCTGCTCCTCACACACCTGAACACATCAGGCAGAAGCACAGATCTTCAGCCACAGATGGAAAGAGAAAAGCCTTGTTTACATCTAACACTAAAACTGACTGAGCTTTGACACTTTATCAGCTTCAGATATGAAGGAAAAACAATTCCACTGAAATGAATGACAACAGGCAGGTATTGAATCTGGCTCTATACACAAAAACCATCTCATCTTTCTCATCTGAAAATAAAGAAATCAAACACTTCCACTTCCTTTTCTTGCCTCCTGTTTGACATGAGTTCCCCCAAATAAATGAATTGTGTGACTTTACAACATGCTGGGTCAATGGGTTTCTTTAAACTGTCCGGAGGAGTTTTAGGATGGGTGGTCTCTCTGTGTTGACCTGTCCAGGTGTACCTGCCTCTCACCTGCTGATTGCTGGGATGGACTCCAGCTTCCTCACATAGAAATGAACGGATCTTCATGTGAATGCACAGTACTGGTCTAATAGGGAAGCTGAGACGTGGGACATCAGAAACGTCTGAAATAAGATAGAACCTTTTTTGCACTCCTGGCAGAATATATGAGCCCAGTTTATCATATCTGATAAAGAACTGTTCCACAGTAGGATAACTATGAGCGATGTCACGCATGATGCTGCCAAGATGGCGATGTTAGGAACCACCCAACGGGCTTCACTTGTTGGGTCCTGTTGGGTCCATCTTTTACACAGTGTGCGGTGGGAATGTGGTGCTGCCTGAATACATGTTTTAAACACAGGGATGAGCAGTACAGAGCAGACATGACACTCATTATCAATCATTCTGAAAGATAAATGATGCCTTTATGTTGTCTATACTCTGATTATTGCTGACATGAGATCCATGTGGAGACCAGTGAGAAGTGCTGTCCTCAGAGGCAGAGAGGTGACATTAGATTAACTTAAGACACTTTATGCTCCAAAAAAAGCCATTAAGGTTTAATTAATCGTTTAACTGTGCAGTCTCAGTAGAGCAGTATTTTAATGATATCATTTTTATTTTCTTTACTTTAAATTTTTTTATTCTATTCTCTTTGATCAAGTGTATGTTATGATTTTTTTTTTTTTTACAATTCCACTACATTTAACATATTATTAACATTCATCTCTACATTTTTTTGTTTGCTAAAAAGATGAAAAATAAGAAAAATAGGAACTAATCAGAAGAAACTGAAAACCACTCAAATAAAAAGTACCAAGAGTTATATTAAAATAAAGATATTTTCATTTTAGTTGTTAACAAAGTTTCAGACATTTTCTCAAACATTCAGATATAAGTGATCAGTGATCATTACATTTATTACATTTTAAAACAGTTTCATCTTGTTCTTTAGTTGGGGTGTGAGGGTTATGTCACGTGCATTTTCTTACACTCACTCACTCATTCACACACACACACACACACATTTCCCCACCTCCAGCATCCACGCTGCCACAATCCTCCGCATGTACGGAGCCAGTTCTCTCTGCACACACTTGAAGTAGTTTGGAGCGGGAAGGTTCTTCTCTTCAGCCCGCAGGAGAGCGTGCAGAACCCGGTGAGTCAGCAGGTTGGAGTCCCGGTACGCCCTCCGGACCGGTTCGGTCCGCTCAGAGCACAACAGCTGAGCTTCCATTGAGGGATGTGTTCAAATTCTGCGAGTTTCAACTCTGAGCTGCTCCATCTGTTCTGTAGTTTTTTACTAGAACACGAAGTAGTGTTGCATGAAAAAAGGTGTAAAAGCGAGATTCCTCCAGAGAGGAAAGACACTTTAGTCTGCTGAAGTGAGGAACGATCCCTCCTGCTGCAGCAGAAACTCCTCCTCACTGCAGCTCCTTTATTCTCAGACTGAGGAATGTCGGGAAAAGCAACCTGCACAACTTAGCCTTTCACTTTACCAACCAGGAAAGTCCTCAGAGGCGGGTCTGGAAAATATAAGGGGAACATTTTCACCACAGCAAAGGGGCGGCACGAAGCTCTGGATTAAAGGAGGAAATTTAAATGAAT
The DNA here is from genome assembly GCA_037177335.1 of Kiunga ballochi. Lineage (NCBI taxonomy): Eukaryota > Metazoa > Chordata > Actinopteri > Atheriniformes > Pseudomugilidae > Kiunga > Kiunga ballochi. The sequence continues at coordinate 1,026,040 of JBAMIG010000010.1, read as the reverse complement.
ACTACTATAATACTAAATCTTTAGCAAAGATTTGGTAAATTTTCTATTTCATTTTTTAACTGAGGGTGTACTAAAGATCATCCTGCTGGCTTCAATTTCTGCTGCACAAACATCTATTAATCATTTTAACAAGAAAGAAGTTTTAACCAAATCACAAGTGTTTTTGTTTCATCATTGTGGACTGTTTAACTCCACCTGTACATCTGTAAAACTTTTATATCCTTTTCCTGAGATATAAACAGTTTTAGGAGAACACTGATAGTCCACATGGCCAGTATGCTGCTCATGTCTATGAGCTGCAGACATGCATCACATGCAGCATTTACTTGCGTTTGATCGTATATTTGGGTTTTTGAGATCTCAACACTTGTTAGATTATCTCTACCTGTTGCACCGGGCCTTACAAAGATCCACTACATATCTGCTGTGTTTTAAAATCTTTCATTGTTTTCTGGAAGATGTAAATATTTTTGAATAACTGGATCAACTGGTTTTTTCTAGCATCATAAAAAAAACTTAGATAAAGCATAAACTAAATATCATCACGCATGAGCTTAAATCAGACTTCTTGCAAAACATGCAGAATGATCTTTGAGAGAGGGGGGTGGGGTGGGGTATTAGTATATAGGCTAATCAATGTAAAATAAGAATGACTTTGAATGCCGCTTTTGTTCTGATTTGCTTCCCAGTGGGAATTTAAATGTTTTTGACCCTTTACATCTATGTTTGAGACATACAGTGTCTTCAACCTATTTAATCACTTTACGGTAAAAAGTGGGACAGGTACTGGATCATTACTGCTTCTGGTTTTTGTTTTCTGGACTTCTACAGTCCAGCCAGCTGGGGAAAGTGAACCTGTTATTAGAGCTGACAGCTGTTCCACAATAGATGTCTTTAATAAATCCCTAGACCAAAAGCTAATTGGAAAGCAAGTCAAACCATTTTGAGCTGCTGTAGAGATCTGGATCTTAGTGACGCTTGGAGAACCCTGCACCCTAAAGATAAAAATGTCTTTTTTATTATTAATATTATTATTATTCGAGGATCCACAAATCCTAGAAGACTTTTTATACACCAAATTATGCCTTCCATACTGTGCTCTGTACTGTGTGTTTACTCTGTTCTTTGCAAAATATCTGATGCATGAGTTTGGAAATAAGCTCAGTAAATATTTGGCAAATCTGATCAGTGCAATTTTCTGTCCGAGTCCAGAATATTATTCAGGGTCATTTATACGATGTCTGTTGTCATTATTATTTAAAAAGTGTAAAACTGTTGTTTGATAATAAATGTCTTGGTAAGTGTGTTTTTATGTTATCATTCATATTCCCTCAAAAATTGGTAAAAAAAAAAAAAAAATTCAGTAAGGAACACAACTGTACAGTCTCAAGAGGATTAACTCTTTCCTCACTCTTCTTTATTTAAAACATTGAGTCTGACACAGAGAGTTGCCTCCATCCTTCTTTAGGGCTTATCAGTCACAAGGTGCTTTATGCATGTTAGGTTAATAAATGACTGCTTATATGTAAGTCACTTTGGTTAAAGGCGTCTGCCAAATGACGAGTTCCTTAATGAATCAAATTAAATTATTAAATTTAAAACTTTACATTTAAATAGATAAATAAGCTATTTTTAAATAGATAAAATAAAAAATAATAAATCAAATAAATGCAGAAATACATTTTAAATGAATACATTTTTAAAATAAAAAAATAGTCACTAGTGGATTTCTTCCAGAGTGGATTATTGGTATGTTCCAGGATGCTCAGCAGAGATTATTTATCCAGTTTTGTATTCTTGTCATTGGTTCCCTGTAAAATGCAGAACATAATGTAGAATTTACGCTCAGACTGCAGGTCTGCTGTGATTCCTAGAGCTTCTAAAAGTAGAGCGAGAAGCCGAACAGTTATCACACCGTCTCTGTGGAACCACCCTGTAACTTCCTCTCATAATAAATCTCAGGTAATTCTTACTCAGAAACTTGTGTCACTCCTTTTGTTCTGCAGAAGTCCTCACTGGTTCCTGGTTCTATTTCAGGACGGAGGATGAAAGATTTGATGCAATACTTAGGTTTTCTTACCAAAGGCTTTTTTTGTTGTTGTTTAATTGGATTGCAATTTGACTAAGATGAATCAAAATGTGTCCTTTTAAGTATATTGAGAAGATTTTGTGCTGTACTGTATTTATATTTTGGACTTTTGTTTTCCAAATAAACCCTGATACATATTCCACCGGAAGAGAGAACTTTGATTGATGTAAAACCTAATGAAAACGTGTGTGGCAGGGCGGGATTAGCAACTTTCCACTGTCCTCAAACACATCTGTGAGAACAAAATGACGTAATATGGTTCACGTGGCCTTAAGAAGAACAACATCCCCGCTTTTCTCAGCTTTCCTGTTATAGCAGTAAAGTTCTGGCCTCCAGTGTCTGTATGTTTCATGATGTGTTTGCGTTAAATAGAGAATGCAACTCTTCATACACTGTGCAGTTTTTTTAACCAGCTGCAGTTGCTTTATTTCTGACTCACATAAATGTTGCTTAGATATTTGTCTCATTGTATCACAATCAACAAACTATTTATTCAACTTTGGCCATTTCACAGAGCAAATCATGAAACCACACACGCTCTTTATTCAACAATATTCCCAGAAACATCTGATCATTTTCAGATAAAGAAAAGTTTCCAGAATAACTATTTTAGTCCATTATTATATTTGTATTTACACAAAACTGTAAAATCTTATTCATCCAACAAATTGTATTATATTATTGGTGACAGACTGAGACTGAAGATTATGCAAAAAAAATAAAAACGAAGAAGTGAAGTAAAACACAACAGACTGCTGTAGACTCAACAATAAGTGTGTGTGAGCTTTGTGTTTGTGCTGCATAGGAGTGACGCTTCCTGAGGCTCCCCAGTGAGGAGGCTTCTTTTAAGTTCCTGAATGGCCTGATATCATGGCTCTCAAGTCTGGACACCAACAAAGAGAAAGGACCAGAACATCTTCCCACGGTGACCTTCAGCTGCCTCTTTCATGGGAGGGGAGGGACGGTGCTGTGCTGCGTGGACATGTAAAACAAAGTTATTCAAAGCAACATGATGAGCAGATTTTAAAAAAGCTTTTATTTTCATCAATGATAATTGTAAAAAAGTCCCTTTAGGATAGATAAACATCTATATTTAATTACATTTTATCATCAGCTTAAGATAATTACTCAACCATCTCATCATTTGTATAATTATGAATTTATATACATTTAATACACATTTTATTGGTTCAGCTTTAATGGTGTTTGATTGTTGGACACATGGCTCAGAAATTTAGCTCCTTATTGATATGAAGCATCACACTGTTGCAGATTTGTCAGCTGCAGACTCATGATGACAATTTTTTCTTCCACCACATCACAAAGCTGATCTGCTGGATTAAGACCTGCTGGCTGCGAAGGCTGTTGGAGTACAGTGAACGCATCATCGTGTTGAAGATATCATTGTAATATTTCATGAAGGTCTATCTGACCATCTTTACAACTGAGTTATGAATAAGATGTATTGATGAGATAAAAGTATGTTGGTGCTGATGCAAAGTGTAGGCATGGCAAGTTTTTTATATCACAGTTTTTATGCAAAACAATTCAAAAGTGCATTATAAAGCCCATTTCAAAACAAACTTTTTAAAAAATGGAATTAAAAAAAAGTTTTAAAAAGTTTAAACAGAATAAGATAAAATGCAGGAAGTAAAAGTTACAGTTTTTAATATCTAATACAAACACACACACATAAATGTGTAGGAGTTTCCTTTTCATCATTATTAGCATCCTTATTATGCTTTTCCTTTTGCTGAATTGTGGCCAAATCAGACAGAAGGCTAGTCTGTGTGGTAGACTGGGTCCTCAGAAGTCCAGGACCAGTCCATAAACAACACAATCAGTTTTTTTTTCTTTTGTTTTTTTGTTACAGGTAGCTACAGATTGTGAGGTTAGCCATACAAGTCAAATTAGCAGCTCAAATTACCCAATGATCCGCTTACAAGCATCTCACCGTGACAGATGTTTCACCCTAAAGAGACCATGGTGACATTTTGTGACAATTTTTACCATTTTGTCCAAACTCATCAAATATGGCTCCAAATTTACTTAGGAAAGTGTTTGTTAGATGATTTTAGGATTTTAATGTGAGTTCCTTGAATGTAGTCTAATATGGCAGAAAAACATATTTATTTGATGCTTAAAGACGAAGATGTTCCTTTTTTGATGTACCGGTAAAAAACCTTTTGATACCTGATTTAAACATTGAGAAATTACTTCTTTTATTATAGGATTTAATTTTGGACAAATTCCCTTTTTTTTCCACATTTTTATTTTACATATGATACAAAGACAGAAACAGATGCAAAGAAAGGAGAGCCCTGCATAATCTCTTTAGGGCATCATTTGAGGAAATGACATCAGTTGCATTAAATAATTTCATAAGACAAAAGGACAGTTATGTCATTACATTCAGGATTAAGTAGCAGGACAAATACATATGTTCCTTAGCTATAATACCTCAACAGCCTGAGGATATCGTCATGCCATAAAGCCTAAACAACATATGGCCCTTTTCCTTCTCCTTCACTCAGACATGCACCAGCACTGTGTCGGTGCTGGATTTTCCTCAAATCTGGCTCAATAAAGAATGAATGGTTCCTCTTGGCCCACTTATAGAACAATAGACAGACTAAAGGTCAAAGACAAAAAACTGTGGGAAGAAACGAGAGGATGGAGAGAGGTGGGGTCCTGAACTCAGGGGCTCAGTGTAACGAGGAAGCATTAATAATAAACTTTGCAGAAAAAGTCAGAAGAAAAGTTTTGTAATACTTTGTTGTGAGAATGTTTATGGGTAATAAAGCTGTTATGGCCGTGTTATGGGTAGGGGCCTTGTGGTTCAGCTTCACCTCATCGTTAAATTGCACCGGCTCTTAGCCCAGGTGTGGCTTTATAAAACCAGGGACGGCACCAAGTAGAGAGGCTGAAGGATTCTACCTGCTGCCGCAGCTTTTCAGCTCTTTACTAGTTATGTTAATACATTTCAATGATTCTTTTTTAAACCCATCAGGCTCCTGTCTCTGTTATGCGTCCGATTACTTTTTATTTTAACATAACCACCACCACCTATGGCATGCGACAAATAGGAAGGTCTGTTTATTTCCTGGGGCCATGGGTCAGAGCAAATGCAAAGTAGACCCGTGACTCCATGGAACTAGATACATGTCTTCATCAAACTAAATTCGTCCATGACTGATCTCATTTTTAAATAGCTGCATTACTAAATATGACTTCACATACATGCATTTGTTTAATGTGTCATCAGCTGATAGCAGCGTGTGGCTCCTGGAGGCCGAGGCTGCCAGGTGATGTCCCATGATGCTCTGGGCTCCTCGCTGCTCTCTTTTGACTTCTCTATTTGACTTTATGTGTTTTGTCTTTTTCTCAGCAGGTAGCTCATAGTTGTGTGCATACTGACCATCTCTCCTGCCCTCTACACCTCTTCTTCATCTTCATCTACAAGCTTTCATTCAGCAACAATCAGTTATTGCACAGACAATTAAAACCTGAGGTTTATAAAATAAACCTGGATTTTCTCTTATCCAGGTAATGTCCAAATCTGGATTCTCCATTCTACAAAGCTGGTTCACTTCTTATTGGGATAAATCGCCATGGTAATTTACACCGAACAGCTAATCTGCTAAAAGCTCCACATCCAGATCCTAAACTCCATGAATTACTCTGTTGTGTGATAAAGTCTCGTCATTTAGTAAACAAATTTGACTTAAAGCTTGTGGTAATATCTGTATTTAATGCTTCTTGTAGTGATCTAATTGTCCAACATGACCTATTTCAGATTAATTTTCTACCTGAGATACGGATGTTTTGTCACCATGGAGTGAAATGTTTTCTAACATGAATTGATGATGATCTGGATTCCAAAATTTAGTACAAAATAAATTAATAATGTTTTAAATCCAAATTTGAATTAATCTTGTAAAATTTATGACAAAAACGTTATTTAGTATGAAAACAAATTAAAATGTACATTTTTAACTATAGTCTTCCTCATCTCAAGTTTTCTGTGTCATCCCTCACCCATGATGCCTTCACCATCTAGCTACAGTATTCAGGTTTTCATACACGTCAATTTTCTTTTCTCTCAGCACATTAGTCCACCGCTCAAACCAAGCTGTGCTGTCTCTTTGTTTTCCCTACGCTTGGATCAATATGACATGGCCTGGCCTCCAGGCACATAATGGCCATCAGCATACAGAGGAACTCTGACTGGCTTAAACAATACCAGCAACAATACCAGCACATAACGACAATACGGGCCAGACAGATTTTACCAAACAATGGTGATATGTGTGTGTGTGTTAGGAGAATGCCCAGCAGGTTTCCCATAGACCCTCCCACTTCAATGGTTTTCTAAATTCTCTGTATTGTTGAGCTGCATCCCATCTCCTAATCACTCTGACAACCAAACATGCAAGTCTGCACACACAAATCTGTTCACACACACACACAGAAAGAGAGAGAGAGAGAGAGAAAGAGAGAGAGAGAGTATGGCTCACTGACTGCAACACTGAAAATCTAACTTTGATGTTTAAGATACCATTTAAACAAAGCTTTTAAAGTCCTCTTTTCTTTAGAAACATCTGACTTCTGTTACTTTTAATATACTGAATAGAACATTAAAAACATGTTTGAGCAGCTGGTGAGAAAAAAATTTGCTCAGACTGGGGCCAGTGGTACATTTCTACCTTTAGGTTAGGTTTAGGATTTGGGACAATTATTCTTTAAAGTCGTCAAATCTAAAGACATAGGCTCATAACCATATTCCTATGAAATTAAAAGCTGCTCTGGCATGCTCTGCAGGGATAGTGAAACCAAACCCCCATGAAACAGTGAATCATTTTGTCACAACTCTCATAAAATCACCTTAATTCATCTTAAAAAACATTAAATCCAGCTAAAGCTCAACTCAATTCAATCCAGGTTTATATCTGTAGCAACAAAATAAGGTAAGTGTGCTTTACGGGCATGAGCAATTCAAGTCAAGTCATCGTGATCCAGTCAAAATGGTTTTCACACAAAGCAGTTTATAAAAAATGAAATAAAAACAGCGTTGCTAAGGAAACCAAGGGTTACATCAAATCTGGACCATAATCCAAACTGCCATCCTGAGCTGCAAAAAGTGGAGAAGAAGACTTCTCATTTTACAGGAACAAAAACCTGTTTCACAACCAAAACCAGGAACGACGGCCATCTGATTGGACCATTTGTGGAAAGAAGTGTCAACAAGCAGCATAACTCTAAATCAGGGAGTTGAGAAAGAATAGAAACACAAAAATATGACAGAAAAGTCAGATATATATTTCTACTTGGAGAACAACAAGAGTGAAGGAGCTCAGTACATCATGACCGTCTCCCAACAATTCTCTGATCAAAATGTAGAAAGGGAGATGGTTCTACAAAAAAGGGTCTGCTAACCCTCCCATTTTACCTTTAAAACCTTTAGAGAAAGGTAAAGAGGCAGTCTGAGAGTATAGTTTTCTGTTGGGAAAACCTGGAACTCTTTAGGCTCCAACAAGCTTTGTTACTAACAGCTTTACATGTAGCAGGAATAATTTCATCCTCTTAAGTACAGATGTTGTGCAACTGCAAAAAGCAACAAGGCCCATCTCAACAGAATTTAAACCTATAGAACGATTGCACTGCGAGGTGATGGACATGTGATTTCTAATGCAACACAATAAGAAGGCTCAGAATGAGTCATTTTAAGTATGATATATGATATCAGAAGGTTTACCTGCTGAATTAATATTATTAAAAAGGAAGAATGGGAGAAAAGGGTGCTTTAGTGTTTTTAACAAAATAGTTGGTTTTTAAGAATCTGATTACAAAATGTGTCTAACTATATGCATATCTATATGAATGTGTTGCTGTGAAAGTGTGATTATTGGTCTTTCCCTAAATGCAGATGTGAAGATGGTATACTGTACCTGCACATTCCCAGTACCGGTAATGTATGTGAAAACCACCCCATTAAATTTATTGGGAAGGCCTACTTAACCCCTGACTGGCACTAAAACACCTATAATATAACCTCGTTCTTCAACCCTACAAGCCTCCCATTTAGCAGAAACCAGTCATCATGTAGACAATTAAAATCTAATGCCTGTATGATTAACCTGAATTTTTCTTTTAAATCTAAGTAACTTTTAGTTTAACCCTGGATTTTTTTGCACTACAGGTAAAGTTATGAAATCTGAGAGGTAAAGTTATGAAATCTGTGAACTACATGGAGAGGACATCAATGTCATGTATGACAACTAGCCTGTCAGATCCAGTGCCATTTCATGTGTTCAAATGCACAAGATACTAATAAGGAAAAAAAGAGCAAAAAAAATAAGTTATTCTCTGCAGGCTGGGCTGACCTGCTTGTAGAATAAAGGATGTGTTTGTATAGTTTTTTTTTTATTACGGAGCACTTTTTATTCCGTTTGTTTAATTTCCTTGATGATGATGCAGATATTTTCAACCAAAAGCCTTTAAATCTCCTTCATAAATCCCGATGCATATAAGTAGGAAGTGTTTAGTGGATTAGTTGTAAAAACAGAAGGCACAGAGAGCTGTGTGGGATTACATCACAATAGAAGATCCTGCATTTTACCAGAAGGAAGCAGAAAGGAAATGACTACTTTTAGGAGATCATTGAAAATTGTGTTTTTAAACGGCTTAGATATTTATTCTAAAATAAGTTTAAAACTACACAAAACACTGACGTGTTACTAGTATTAGATCTCCCATGTGGGACATGTTATTTCTCAGCTAAAGTTGCGTTTTACTCTGTCTCCCTTCACCTTAAACACCACTGGAAAGTTTAGCTTCTTGAGTTGGATGATGTAGCATGAAGTGCACATGCCAGACCTCTAGCAAGCGGTGAAACTTTATTGACATAGAGGTGTGCACCACATAACCATAACCATAAGCAACACAACATAGGCATTGCATGCTAAGCATTAGCTTTATTGTGGATGTAATTTCTTTGCTGAAAACATAAATGTTGTACCCCAAACGGGTTTTGCTTTAACAGGCTAAATAAGATTAAAAACATGACCCAGAAGTCCAATATTGTTGTGTAGGTTAAGCAAAGCCTGATGACTGCACAAGTGCAAGATAATCGGAAGCTGGTTCTATTACAGATTTCAGGTCCATTTTACACAAACCAGACTTGTCTTAGACTGCAAGAAAGTTTTGATCCGGAGGCTGTTGTCAAATCTTTGCAGTTTTTCCACCTAAAACTTTGTTACAAGTGTAAGCAAAACACCAAGATGCAAAAAAAACTTCTATGATTTACTTACTCGGCATTGTGCTGTTAACAGATTACCAGAATTCATTTTAACAACTCAGTCTACAGAGATTTCTCCTTATTTTCTGAATCTTTTAAATATACAGGACTGTCTCAGAAAATTAGAATAATGTGAAAAAGTTCTTTATTTCATGTAATGCAATTAAAAAACATGAAATGCCATACATTCTGGATGTGAAGAAGAGCTGCTTCCAGAATTTGGGGCAGCTTCAAAGACAGTGGACTGAAGCTGGAGTCCAGGTATCAAAAGCCACTGTTCACAGACGTGTCAGGGAACTGGGGTACAATAGC
>JBAMIG010000010.1:982990-998256 GCA_037177335.1 Kiunga ballochi | reverse complement strand
CTATTCTATTCTATTCTACAGGCATTTAGCAGACACTTTTATCCAAAGCGACGTACATCAGAGAACAACACAAGCATCGATGCAAGACGATAACGTAACATGCAGGCATCTTCCTGATGTGTTGGATCCTATAACTCCTCCAGTAACAAACACACTGAGAGGTAACGCAGGGTTCACTTCTTATACACACCTCAGCATACAGTGTGGGAAAGTGCGGTCTAATGAAACATTTCATCCAGTTATAATGTTTTTGTCGTGCCTCAAACGTCATTTTCCACTTACTTTGACAGTCCTGCTCATCAGATTTATCAGCACAGTCAAGTTCTCCATCACAGCGTCTCTGAGCATCAATGCAGCTCCCATCATCACACTGAAAGTGGAAGGAGGAGCAGATGGGACAGTTTTCTTCATCGCTGCCATCTTCACATTCGGGGAAGTTGTCACATCGCCAGGCCAGAGGAATACAGTCGATTTCTCCAGTGGAGCAGGAGAACTGCTCTGTGGAACAGGTGGGAGGTTCTGGAAGAGAGGCAGGGGGTGACATGAGGATGAGCAAGGAGACAGGAAATTAGAGGGAGAAGAACCCCTAAAGAGCAAGATCTGTTCTGACTCGCGTGTGTTTGGGTTCACCTTCACAGTGCAGCAGGTCCTGAAGCAGCACCAGGTGTATTGGACAAGAGCAGCGAGGGGTCCCATCACCTTTAGCAATGCAGATGTGGGAACAGCCGCCATTGTCACGAGAACAAGGGTGGGATGCTGAGAGAGGAAACACTGGTTACTGCAGGCATACGGTAAAATCCAGATCATTATGATGTGTTTCAAGTCAGGTGATCAATGAAGTCTGTGATCTGTACCAAACTCCTCCATGTTCATCTCTTCCACAGCGTGGATGGATGTCAGGTAGGAAATCCGACCCTGGATCCGTGTGCGTCCGTCTCCAGTCAGCTTGCCCACCCTTTCAATCATTTGTTGCTGCCTGTCAATCCAGTACAGATGATCTCCCAGAATGGTTAATCCCAGGGGCTGGACAATGTTGGAATCCTGGAGGACGATGCGATTAGCTCCTGGGGTGGATAAAATCAAATGTAGTGTGAAAAAAATGTTTCCCAGGAAGCAAGAACTGGACAGAATTATGAACATTTTAACATGTTAGAACTTTAAAGGAACATTTGTTATTGGTGTAGGTAGGTAGGTAGGTAGGTAGGTACCAGTCAGATCACTGCTCTCGATGCGTTTGAGGTCAGCATCGACCCAAAAGAGTTTTCCCAGCTTGTTGTCTAGAGCCAGAGCGACAGGTCTGATGAGGCCTGTGGTAAACAACGATTCCCGCTCCGTTCCATCCAGACTGGCTCCTTCTATTTTCGCTGAGCGCTCCCGGATGGTGGTGAAGTACATGTACCTGTACAGACATGTACACGTCAACACAAACACCTGAAATTTGGAAATTCTCCTGACTGAGCAGATCTACAGATAAATGTACCCTTTCTCAGCATTGACCACAATAGCCCTTGGCTTGTCAGTGTCGTCCTTAATGACCACACCAACGTTGTGACCATCCATCCTCTGGACGCTGATAGTGTTGGTTATCTCACAGGTCCAGTAAATGTGCCGACTGTAGGGGTCCAGGCTCAAGTCATGAAGCTGATTGTCCACAGGTTGAGCAGTGCTGCTCGGTATCATGGAGGACTGGAAGTAACCACAACATGTGAGTGACCGCTCCATGGATGAATGGCACAGCACAGCGTGTGTCAGAACGACTGTTACCATGGATCCATCATCTCTGGCCCGTCGGATGTTCTGTCGTCCGTCCAGCCAATAGATCATCCGGTCCAGAGGGTCGTAGCTGACGGCTCGGACATTCCTCGTGACGTGAATGGGCAGGATGACATCTGGACTCTGCTCTCTTAAAATCATCCGGCTGATGCTGGTCTTCTGACTAAACAGCAGGAAACTAGAAGGAGCTGCAGACAAATGGGTGGAGGTGTAGAAAGACAAACTTTACTAAACCTGACCAGCTGAAAGTAGTGGTTAAAGAAGCATCTGAAGTTGAATGTTTAACTTCATTCGAAACTGAAGCAAAGACTAACAGGAAGTCAAAAACCTTTAAACCTTAAATAGCAAAGCAGTGTTTGTGGTTCTTTTTTTACTCATGTTAAAATGTGGGTGGAAGTTAAACTCTTTTAATACCAGTAAACATCCAAACATTTTCATGGCAACCTCAGGTAACCTAAAGGTTAAGCTATCAAACACCTCACTAAGTGAAATCCTTTTTAGGAAGTTTTCTAGAATTTCTGCAATGGATTTATGATTTTACTGCAGTTTTTCAGATCACTGGGAAAACTGATGGAGCTTTACAGCCATCTTCTCTACTTACAGCTGCAGTTTCTTTCATCGGGGTCCAGGGTGTAGTGGGATGCACAGCTACATCGGGCACCAGCAGGTGTGGCCAGGCACAGGTGGGCACAGTTACCATTGTTATAGGAACAATCATTGGTGCCGTCCTGACGGGAGGAGTGGAACACCAGGATATCCAGCATCAACTCCAGCTGACCCTAAAGATGATAGTTTTCAGTCTCTTGCTCCAATTTTTTTTATCAGAATAATAGCAAACATGAAACATTAACTCTGCTGACTCTGGGCCCAGAGCCCAAGAACTGGTTCCTACCTGCAGCACCACTGTCCGGTTCAGTCCACTACGTTTATCTGCCCGCTCAATGCTGCGCAAGTTAAAATCAGTCCAGTAAATAAAATCCCTGTACTGAGTCAGACCAAAGGGGTGAGGAAGGTCGTCCACAATGATTTCCCTCTGTAGGCCTGCAAAGACACATCAAGAGATAACATTATACTACACCTGCTGTGTGTGTGTGTGTGTGGAGGAGAGAGAGACCGGAAAAAGAGTGGAAAAGAAAGAAAAAAAAGAGTATAAATAGAAGGGAAAGGGAGAATAAAACAGATAAATGAAAACAACAGCAGCTGCAGCATTCCTCCTCCAGAAAACTGCCTTCCTCCCCACACTTTCCCAACTAACTTCCCACTGGATGATCTTATCCAAGTGATGCTGCGCAGGATTAGATCAATGGTCCATCAAAAAATGTCAGTGGGAATCTGATCAAATTGTTTTTAATCTGATATTTAAATATTAGGTAAGCAGATCTATTTGTCCATAAAAACAGCTAGCATCGCTGCTGTCCCTAAAGCATAACTAGCGTAGCGGTAGTGTGAGGACATACCTTGCATGTTGGTGCTTTCAATCATATACGTGTCCAGGTCGGTCCAGTACAGTCGATGGTCTACATAGTCGATGGTGAGTCCATTGGCTCGGCCCACTTTTCCTACCAAAGTGATGATGGTGCTGCCATCCATGTAAGCTCTAGCTATTCGTGGTCGACCCCCCCACTCCGTCCAGTACATGTAACTGTAGAAAGAAAACACTACTTCAGATTGACGTTTTGCAGAACGTGATCCATCTATGGAGGTATACATTTCATTAAAGGGCTCATATTATGCAAAAGTTGTTTTTAGTTGTTCGTTGGCTGTTTTGGAACCATTATTTTTGTTGTGGAGCCAAATAACTTGTTCAATTGTAGAAAATGTGGTTTTGGTTGTGCAAACGTGGCCGCATTATATAGCCTGCTGAAAGATGAAAAGCTCAGAGAAAGTGGAAAGCTTATTCTGTGCGCCAGCAGACAGACAGCCCCGTCGTACCGGAATGATTTCACAAAGCAGCAATTGGCTGATATCTAAATTGATCCTATATCTGTGCAAAGAAAATAGCTATTTACACAGTTATGACACCTATTTAGATGACATGGAAGCAAAGTTTCTGCTGATATGTTTTGCTGCACAGCAGGAAGGATCAGACACTAAAGTGTTGTAGTCTGATTATTTATTCATTCATTCATTCTTGCAGAGCACCTGTTGGACTGTTCATGCATTAGTCAAATTGTTTCTATGTAATAAAGGTATAAAAATGAACACCTGATTCGCCCATTGGCACATTTTTTGGTTTTCTAAACACACCACAGAGAACGCCTCCTTCAGCATTCATCATTGATGTAACCAGGAAACACCTGCGTGAGGCTTTCCCCGTTTCGCAAATCTCATTCAAAAAAGTCCCAAGTCTTTGCTCTGCGTTAGTGCTGGTTTGTGCTGCAAAATGTTTTGTTCTTGCTGCTTTGGTTTGGAAAATATTAAAACCTATTATAAAAGTCAGGATGGAAACTGACAAGGTAGAGAGAGTGTGTTTTTCGGGGACGTGCACGGCAGAGAGCTGGGAAGGAGGAAGAGCCGCCCAACATTGCCCACAATGAATGAAAATAACTTTCAGTTCAAATGTGTCCTAGTCTGTTTATTTATTCATTGATTTATTTATTTTTGCAATCCAGCCGATAAAAATATGGATGTAAGGTTTTAACAGATGTGAACTGAATGTTAGATGCTTGCATGCATCTTGTAATCTAGGTGTTGGAACTACTATAGTATGAACCATGTTGCATAATGCATCTTATTATCGTAAATGTCCATAGGACACACTGTGAAACAGCACATAGAGCATAATATAGGACCTTTAAGGTGAAAATAAATAATTTCCTGAAGGTACCCGTTGGCTGGGTCCAATGCGAGTGACCGTGGGTTATCCAGTGACCGTGGTTTATCAAGGTCCTTATAAACCAGAACCTGCCGGTACTGTCCATCCAACCGGGCCACCTCAATGCGGTTGGTCCCAGTATCCGCCCAGTAGATGTTATAGCCCATCCAATCCACAGCCATGTCTTCTGGGTAGTCCAGTCCGAACTCGATCACATATTCCACAGAGCTGCCGTTCATGTACGCTCTGCTGATGGTCTGACAGACAGGATTAAATCATTTTAGAATTCCTTCCCTTTTTGATGGTTAAATCTTTTAATCAGCTCCAGTCTAAAAAAGACATTTCTATCAATCTTTTCAATATTTTTTATATTTTCAGGCTACTTTATTAATCATATATCACACGTTTAAACAAGAAAGGCACAAAAAGCATATATTATGAAGTTTAGAGAGGAAATTATTAAATATAATATATATTTATATATGTTATAAATTATAATACCATAGATTTGGTTGCATTTGTGCATAACAGGTTTAAAAATATAACTCATACTTAGCAGAAGACTCACTTTTTCTCTTGGCTTCAGTCTTAATCAGTACTGTTATATTAGCATGAAAATTAAATAAAAGGTCTGATGAACAGTGAAACTGCAGATGCAAATGTATTATGCAAATGGTATTAAGAAAGAAAAAATACCAAATACAAATTAAAAAGTAATAACAAAGGTCCAACTGGGTCCTGGAGCCCCATGAAGGTTGAGGAAAGATGTATTGATTTCTTAGCTTATTCACTGAATCTGTTTGTTTTCATTCAACAAAACCCAAATTTTAGATTCAGAACTCACCTTGGCCTGAATGTCAGTCCAATAAATCCTCCTCTCAGAGACGTCAAAGTCGAGAGCAGAGGCCTCTTTGACTCCTGTCAGAGGGATGGCCACGTCGTTGCTGTTGGTACCCAGAGAGATGCTCCTGATGCTGTCCCTGAAGAGAAGAAGGACCAAATTAACTTTACAGAAAAAATAGACTTATATAACAAAATAACAAAACTGTAATCAGTTCTTAGATCAGTCAATATAGACATGAAACTACATTATTATTATTATTTATTGAGTGAAATTATTTATTATTATTTATTATTAAAGCAATAAAGAATAAATATTTAAATAGGCATAAGACCACTTAGCACTGAGAAAGTTGGCTCCCAAAATCATAAAGACTAAAAGCCCTGGACCTACAAGACATATTATCTGAAGGCAGAGAATCAGGAGATTTCTTAATAAAAGCCAACACTGTGTGATGTGGGTAATGTTGGGGCAATGCATTAAAAACAAACACGATTCTCCACTGCAAATCACTGCATGGGTTCAGGAGGACTTCCAGAAATCCCTGTCTGTGCACATAGTTTACACTGTAAACAAAGCTTTATCATGCAAAGAAGAAACCACATCCATAATACAGCTGGTTTCTCTGGACTAAAGGAAATTTCAAATGGTCTGAGGAAAAGTGGAAAACAATGTTAAAAACTACACTGTGGTTTTAGAGCAACATCTGCTTCCACCCAGGACCCACGACAGCATGGCTTCACAAGAAAAGAGTCCAGCTGCTGAACTGGTCTGCCTGCTGTCCAGATCCTTCACCAATACAAAACATCTGGAGCACCATTAAAAACTCCAGGAATTAATATCCAGGACATTAGAGCAGCTAGAATCCTGCTTCATTCCTATTTTTCACCCAGCCATTGAGAATATATAAATCAATGTCTGTTTTTTTGTTTAAATGTTCTTGTAAAGGACAGAGTAGAAAGTAATAGTTTGATTGTAACTCTGGTAGCATCAGGCATAAATAAATACATCTCTCATTGTAAAGAGCTGCAGGAGTTGGTACCACACCACTATTACAAGGAGAAAAACTGATTCAAATGGAAGTCAATCATGTCTAATACACCTCAAAAACCTGAAAATGCTTCTAGTCTTGTGAGAAATGCAGGACTATTCATGCATGTTGCACAGGTTGCTGTTAACAATGAGATGTTTAATCTGTCAGATGTTTTTTCTTTGTTTAGAAAATGTAATAATAAATGTACCCAGAGGCTTTTACACACTGGGTCTGATGCAAATAAACAACACAAAACTGAATAATTTGCATGCAATAAAAAAAACTTCTTTGTGTGTACTATTGGTACGTCAATTCTGCACAGCAGCTAATGTTACAGTTAATGTGAAATAACAAGAGCTCGCTCTTCCCTGGCTAATTATCACTCATATCGAATAGTCTACATATGATACTATACTATCAGGGCTGGTGTTTGCTATGAGCAATCTATGTGATGGCTGAGGGCGACAAATGTGTTGAGGATGTGTCCTTACAGTTCCACAGAACTATACATTGAGCACAAATTAAATATGCAACATAAACATCCTCAAGCGCCTAAATGATTATTATGCGGGGGTGGGCAGGTTTGAGCCTGTAGTGCAAAAGGACAGAGACGGAGTAGTCACTTTCAGTACAGCGAGTACAAAATACAATGTGTGGCGAACAATTATCAATGAGTTGAATTGATATGATCAAATGATCAAACGTATTTGTCATGGGAATTTAATATGCAAGCTTCATATATTAACACAGTTTCATATGTGAGTTTTATCCTTGGACATGTTCAGCATAATGTCATAGAGATGAGTACTTGAATCAGCAACGCTGTGTTAAAACCATGATAGAGCTGCACATTCTCCTGACTGTCCTTTGCTGAATGGCTGATAATAAACCTGTGACTTCTAATGTGAGAGCTTGTATCTAACAGATACTGTCCTGGTTGACCTGGACGTGTCATCCCTACCAGTACTGTTTTACAACGTGAATCTGGTGCTAGGCTCCAGAGCCAAATCTCTGTTTCATCCTGACAAGATATATGATTATGAAATGACATGGGAACGAGGCTTCATAGGTTCCAGTTTGCCTGCTGATGGGCAGACTCTCTCCAAAGCTCTGCCCTGACGGACCTCTGAACAGACTCTCAGGAATTGCAATTTCTTTCCTCTGTACTATTTCCTTTGTTTCAATAAACCTGTAATCATTTTCACTCCTCATTCTTGACAGAGAAGTTTTTGCCTCAACAGTATTGATTACAGCGTCTGTAGCCTGTATGGTATAGATGTAAAACCTTTAACATGCTTGCTGTTAAAAGTCATCAGATACTTTTATTTATTTCATTTGGAGCTCCCTGTCCACATTGTGTTAATCAGTGTTACAAATCCTAGATGGTCACGAACAAAGCATTTAAGCAGTCAGACAACTAAGACTATCGGTCTGTAAGGCCTACCCATTAAATTTTTAAAGTTGAATCATATTATTACACTTAGCAACAGGCTTTTATCAGGCTGCCCGAGCTCCTGCAGCCATGCGAACAATTTTCGGCAAACATTCACTTTATGGCACCTGACTGGCTCTTGTGATGCTGTCAACACATTTCTCTGATTGATTGATGATGTTTCTGTTGGATGTGAATATTAAGAAAAATCTACTTCAGAAAATAATAATAAAAAAAATAAATACAGGAATTCACAGGACAGAATTTCATCAATGACGTGAAACGTTCCCGTTGATATAGCAGTGATCCATTAAAAGATATTGTTGTGCAATTTATCCAGATTAAATAATGAAGTAGATGTGTAAAGGCCTTTACTCTTCATCATGATTTGGCTAATTAGGAAAATATTACGAGGTGAAAACTAAACTAGTGGCACAGAAAAGGAGAGTAATTATTTTTAGGTAATATAAGCTGTTTATAAGGCTGCTGACAGACGTGTACCTGTTTGTGAAGAGCAGGAAGGCTTCAGGAACCACACAGGTCTGGAGGTCTGACAGGAGCTCCATCCCCATAGGACAAGCACAGATGACGGCCTGCTGCCGCCAGAAGCACAGATGGCTGCATCCACCATTGTCTCCAGCACAGCCGTTTGTACCTGTCACAGACCAAGTAAGTACATCTTTTCTCATCTTTAGAAATCATCGGAAAGCCCAGGAAATCTTACCGTATGTTTCTGTAACTTTGGTCGCCTTCAACCCCATTAAATCAGGCAGCTGATCGATGATAATCTCTCGTACAGCTGTGGCTTTGTGAACCCTCTCGATGCTGCGTCGCTGCCAGTCTGTCCAGTAGATGTAATCACCCAGCAGGGTGAAGCCAAAGATATGAGGTAACTTGTCCTCTAGCAGAATCTGTCTGCCAGTGCCATCCACATTGATCACCTGAGACATGCAGAAACACATGCAACAGAAATAAGTGACTTAAAATTAACATTATAAACTTTTTCCATAAATCATGGTAATATTAACACAACTTAAAAAGATTTTAATCAAAGAGATGAAAAACTATTTATTAAAATTAAATTTAGAAATATAAAATATATGGCAAAAAATAAACCATTGGACCACCTTAAGCTTTGATTATGGCAGCATTCACTGAGGTATTGGTTCAATTAGCTTTCATTCAGTTTAAATAAGATAGGAGTCATATTGATATTGATGGGAATGTCAAAGGGCATAACAGAAACAGTTATACGTCTTACAACTGAGTAAAGTATGAGGCAGAAACTACACAAATGACTCCACAGGTTATTTCTGACAAAGAAGAAAACATTATCTCATATTATTGCATTTACTTGTTTTAGGGTTTGTTTTTATTGCACTCTTAAATATTTTTATGTTGTTAAGCACCAATCTGTTAAGCAACGTTGTCTGTGGGTGTGTACATGTACCTGTGTGTTTCTGTGTGTGTGTGTGCATGTGTAAGTGGCAGGAAAGTGATGGACAAATGAGGTTGGACTGCATTGTTTCAAAATGTGTAAAACCCTTAGTGCTATGTTATGCATAAAAAGTGTTTTATTTACAAAATCTGAACTGAATTTTGTTAACTTATTGGGATGTTTGCTTGTCTAAAATTCTACAAAAATAGGTTGTGATGGGAATTATCAACAGAGATAATATTTTAGTTTTATTTTGTCTTCCTGGTTTTCTACTAAGAACACAAACAAAAAAAACTATAATTCTTTTCCTCACATATATACATATATACATACAGCTCTCAGTGATCAAGCTCACCATTATCTAAAATATTTCACAGTTCCACATTTTCCCAACAGCAGGTTTACTTGTGGTTCCTAGCAGAGCCTGATGAATTTATCAGAAGATATTAGTGATTTTCAAAATGGCCATTATCAGTCACTGTTTTGCTGAAAAAACTCCAATTGATTCAAAATTCTCTTAAACAGTAAATGCTGTTAAGGGTCAAAATCATGAAGAATAATATTCTTGCTGTGTTTGTCCACTAGATGGAGCTCTGACTTCAATAAACCCTCAGTACTCCCCAAACTTCCCCAAACTAACATCTTTCAGTAACATGCAGGAGTAGCTACACTGCAGTAAATTCACATTATAGCAGTGGCTGGGCAGAGCCGACAGGTAGGTTTATGACACTGTTATGAATAATGATCAAATCGCTCGAGTGAGAGCTGGAGACCAGGACCAGATGAAGCCAACAGAACCACATCATCTGCAAAAAGCAGAGACCCGATTCTGAGCCCACCAAACTGGATCTCCTTAACTTACTCAACTCAACTTGCAGACGGCAATGCAAACTAAGCTCTAACACCAGTCGTATAAGGACCGCACTGCTGCTCCTCAATCTAAGGATCGACTATCTAACGGACCATACTCTCCAGGACCCCTGAATAGATTACCAAGGAGGCTGAGGAGTGTAATCCCCCTGTAGTTGGAGCACACTCTCCGATCCACCCTTTTTGAAGAGGGGGGCCCCCAGATGTGCATGCAATGCCGCAAAGGCCTGTCAGCACCAATAGAGCATCTAGAGCCATTTCCACCAAGGAGGGGCCCAGCAGATGGGAGGACCTACCTCAGAGTCTCCCAGCTCTGCTTCCTCATCGGAAGACATGTGGTAAGAATATTAATTCTAATTATTTTCTCCAGCTACCAACAACGTCCCAGGTCGAGGTCAGCAGTCCCCCCATCCCTACTGTAGTCGGTGCTGACAGAGAACTGCTTCCCCCTCCTCAGTTGCCAGATAGTAAACCGGAATCTCCTTGTAGCTATCTGAAAGTCGTTCTCCATGGCCTGACCCTATCGATACCCATCAGCTGCCTCTGGTGTACACCACTGGTGTCCACCAGCAAATTCTGGGATTACCGCTACGACAGGCACCAATAACCTAACGACAACAGCTCCTGCCGGCCGCTTCGACCATAGAGGCATGAAACAAAGCCCACTTGGACTCAGTATTCCCTGCCGGACTTGGGACACAGTGAAATAGAAACAAATAATAGAGATTTTAATTCAATTCAATTAAATTTTTTGTTACAAACCAGTATAATAACCAAGTTGTCTTAAAAGGGTTCACACACAGTTAATCACACAACACACATAACACACAATAAACACAAGTAATGACTACACTAAACTAAGCAGACCGAGGACATCCCTGTCCATAGGCCCTCCTTCTCGGTAAGAAAAAACTTCTGAAAAACCCAGCTGTGGGGATAAAAAGATTTGATGCTGTCTCTATTTTTTCTTGAAAATTTCTCTTTTCTTTCATATAAAACAAAAACTAAATAATTAAAATATTGTGAAACAGTAAAATAATCAATCTGTAACTTGTACCTTTTCTCTTTGTTAGTGGTAAAAGACAAAAAAGACCAACTATTTATAATACATTTTTAATTCAATCGACCAATTTTTTGGTTATCCCCAGTTCCTATAGGTTCTAAAAGTAGAGAGAGGCTTCTATTGTCAGACCTCTCTCGATGGAACCAACTCCTTGTTTGGCTTTAGAAAACTCCAAACTCTTTGGCAAATCTACATAATATAGTCCCTGATGACCCTGATCATCCTTTTAGTTCTGCTGCTTTAGGGCACAGGAGCTTAATGGAGGTCATTCAGCTCAGGATGGAGCATTGAATCCTTTGTTTCTTTTGTTAGCTAATTATTTTTATGACTGTCATAAAAGACAAATTGGATTAATGGGAATGGTTTTGATGATAATTTGAGTTAGTTGGATTTAATTGGACTGCATCTTCAATAGAGCATTAAGATGCTTTCTTTTTGTTAGTGCTACATCATAAAACCAAAATTTTGTATCTGACATGAAAAGAAAAAAGTCACATTTCTAAGCTCACGTAAATTAGAGAGAGACATTTTTTGCACCTCAATGGATACGAGTGATCTTGGTTTGGTGTTGATGTGTCTGTGTGTATTTCTATATGCAGTAACTGAGAGCTATTATTACCAAGACTGTAATTGGAAGCTGTGTCCAGCCCTCCCCCGCACTGCTGAGACTATTACTGGACTGGCATCAACTGGAATAGACACACTCTTTTATTTAAAACACTACAATCATCTGCAGCCCGCCTGAGTGCGCGTCAGGCTGGCTGTCTGAAATTCTTCAGTGTGAGATGCCAGAGATATCACAGATAGGAGGAATTCTGATGGACTGTTTCTGATACATCAAGTGGAAAACACATTAAGCCAAACAGCTTGATGCTGAATAATGGGTTTGTAGTTGGAGGTGAGGCGAACCACATTATGGTCTGACCTTGTTAAAGCAGGCAGGTTAGAGGAGCTGGATTTATTTCTTATACTTATGTAAAGTAAATCCAACATCCATTGTTCTCTGGTGGAACAGCTGACACATTTTTTAAATGCTAGTAGTGTGGCACCAAAGGAGATGATGTTGAAATGTCCTGAGATCTCCATGAATGTCTTAGGATGTTTTGTTTGCCGCCTAGCAACCACTCAGCAATTAAAGTCGGCTATGTCTCATGGTATTTTGAAAGAAAAATCCTTAACCATGTTAAAAAGAGGACTGTATAAACATAAACTAATAACTAGTAGTTTAACATCTCAGATTTTCTCTTTCATAGCTTAAAATGTACCCCCAAAAGGCCAATCAGTATTTCATTTCTGGGGTAATCAGACAATTCAAGTGGTCATGTAGGCAGCATAATCTGATTATGTTTTATCAAACAACTTTACGATTCTGGTTCAGAACATGACATTAACAAACTCCCCAATCCTCCAATGTCTTTGTACATGTAGACACATATATGGTTGGTTGTTTTACATCTGTGCATGAAAGGATGATTATTTAAGCTCAGCCATAAATAGTTGGTGAGAAGTTTAGAGGGTGATCCAGGTAAACTCATAATACATCATTCACACTATTCAATTTCTTTATCTTCATTTAGCAGTTTCTCAGAATCCCTGTGAGGATCTTACTGCACACCGTTCCCACCTGTCATCCACATGACCTTCTCCTCAAATCATCCGAGATTCACCTTCTGACTTCAGGAATTATTTAAGTTTCAAAAAGACCAAAACAATAATGAAGATAATCTGTTGGCATTTCAGCTCATTAGAACAAATATTAACCAAGTAAGATCTTAAAACCCCAGATAAAGAAAAAGAAAAGTAATAGGAAACTGTTAAGAAAAACTGGAGGAGTTTACATCCAGCATTATACCAAATAAAATGCAAATGCAGTTTTTATTTCTTTTTTCATGGCAAACAGCCATGTATCCAGCTATCTGTTGTGTATAGTCATTTAAATATCCATTCAGAGTCTAAGAGACCAAACAGAGAAAAACACAATATTCACTTTGATGGGCCTCCGATCCAATGACGTATCTGACCCTTCCATAGAAAACCTATTCATTTATCAACGTGACAAAATTAGACATGGCCATCGCGGTGAAAAGACGGCAGAGAGACTCCCTCTCTCCTCCCTGTACTCTCGTTCTGACTCCTTTTAGAGCAGGCTTTTTCAGGAAGAATTAAGTACTGAGAGTGCCCACCTCCCTTTCTTTCTCTATTTTGTGAGTGAGTGCTTCGTTTCATGATTAACGAGGGGGGAAAATAACACAAAAAGACAGAATGAAAGCAAACAGAAAAGCAACAAAGGTCTGATCAGATACGCAGGGAGAAGTCAGGCCATTGAAGGACAGTTCACATACGCTCACACATGGATATTCTCCGATAACCAGAATGTAACATTAAGAAATGCTGAGACAAACAGAAACGTCCCACTGAGTCTCACATAAAACCACAAAACCCAAGCCACATTTCAGAATTTTATGGAAATGTTGACAGTCAGGGTCAAGTGTACATGAAAAGTACATGTGTTCTTCACCTGGCACATCACCTTCACTCTAAACCTTGCCTAAATGCAATCTTACTGTGTTTCCTTAGCTGCTAAATCTGATTAAAATATTCTGTTCCTGACTTTTGTTGACATATTTACGATCTAGCTTCAGATAACACAGTAAACGGGGAACACGTCCTCTAATGTTTTTAATGCACAGCATTTTATACATATTGTTGTGGCAGCAGCTGTGCCTGGTAGTATGCATGTAATATTACCACAAGGCGACATGCCTCAACACCCTTAGCTCCATTTATTCCTGAATTTCTTTTTCCGCAGGAATACCTGGTTTACAGCAAATTTCTGCTTCCTTTACAAAACAGTAGTACAGGTGTTTTTTACATAGCCAGAGATTAACACCCAAGCCGAAACTAATCTTTTATGTTTGACAGGACATCCACCAAATGGAAATGCAAAGTTCAGAATCCCTCCAAGTTCTGTGACATAAGTTTCTGACAATGACAAACTTGGTGACATGATAATGTTCCTTGTCAGAAAGCAGGATGGATATGTAGCAGGACATGGTCTGTGTGCCATTATTTCCACTTCCACTTCTTTGCTTTTCTCTCTGCTGCACCCACAGCACTGCCATTGCTCTGTTTGCTTTGCTTGGATTGCTTGGCATCTGCAATCTTTCTGAACTAAGACTAAAATGTGTACGTGAAGAACACTTAGATCACACAAAAAGGCTCTGTCACATTTAGCCTAGATCATAAAAGGACCTTCAGAGATAAATCCAGTTTATATTCACAGTGTCTTTGTCAGGTCCAAGCAGCATCTCCTCATCCACTAGGGGCTCCAGAACAGAGCAAATCCCCATAGACTCCCATATTAAAAAGATCAACTTCACAGCAGAAATAAACATGTTTAGAGATAATTTGATAATCAAATTCAGCATAATTAGGTGTGTCCTTTTGATTGACAGGTATTTGATTCTTACTTGTAAGAAGGAAGTGTAGCACAAACGGGATGTTTGGCCTCAGCCCATCTAGCTCTGTCAGCTGGTTGGCTCTTAGAAAGAAGCCGCTCAGTGTTTTGATCTACCCCCACACTCAAAGCCCCCCTCTCAGCTCATCCTCTTTGGCCATTTTTGTATTTTTTGGGATAGAACCAGTTAAGCGGCCTTTATTATGACCTTGTTGGGATGTATAAATAATGCTGAATTGACTTAAAAATGATTTTGTTGTTGTTGAAAATTATGTCTTTTTTATACAGACTATAGTTGTATGACATGAGATGGAGTGGTACGGAGGTGATGTGGACCCAGATGCAGGAGGAAGGCAGAGGAGCCAGATGGACTGCAGTAATCCTTAAAAGTATAAATTGAAATATCTGACCTCGAGTTGGGACATTGTGGGTTGGTGGAGAGAATACTTCGAAGACCTCCTCAATCCTACCAGCATGTCTTCTGACGAGGAAGCAGAGGTGGGAGACTCTGGGACGGGTCCTCCCATCTCCGGGGCTGAAGTCG
>JBAMIG010000010.1:944017-956947 GCA_037177335.1 Kiunga ballochi | reverse complement strand
GAGAACCACACAGGTTATAAACACACATGTAGAACCAGACAGCTGGAGAACCACACATATGGAGAACAAGACATTTCCTGTGTCTGGGTGGCAAACAGCAAACACTGGAGATACTAGGAGACTGCGGCTTGCCAACCGCTGTTACAGAGGACCAGATTTACACATTGGGCTTGAAGGCTAGTTTGAGGGAACGTTTTGGGTTTTTATGAACATAAAAACAGACGAGGCCTGGACCAGACTGACTCTATATGTAAGTTGTTTGAAATAAAATATGTTGGTTTCACTAAAACATGTGAAAACATGTGAGGCTGTTGTCCCTTACTACTGCTAACACATATTTCCTCTTTAATAAATGATACATTTAAAGACAATATAAACAATATGTTTGGTATGTGTTAGATGTATTGATGTTTCACATAAATAAAGGATAGTGGAGATGGAGGTAAAATTGTCCGCTTACTTGAATTAATGGATACTGAATGGAGTATAAAGTAGTAGAAAAGTAACCACAGAATGTGAAAAACCATTAGTGGGATAAAAAGATGCATTTAAAATCCTGATCATCTTTTAATCTAATTATATCAACCTGAATGTAGTCTGATTGACTTGTGTACCTCAGATAGTACACCTCTAGTACTATGTAGTAATGGTTAGTTTCCGGTTTTGCATTTCTTGAATGGTCTTTTTTCACAATATGCTAATTAATGTACTTGGTTTCTTGGCTTTTTGCATCACAAAACTAACAGGATGTTTCAACTCATAAAAACAATTCAGTTAAAACTTCAAGAAGTTCAAACAAAACATACATCTTATTGTCCAGATGTTTACGCTTTTATCTAATACTGCAACCTGGACCATCAGTGCAACAAACACTTGCAGGGATCTCTGCTGAACACTATCATGTCCCTGGCACTGTCGGAATCAAACCTGCACCCTTCGCACCTGTCAGACACACCAAGCTCTTCACCAGATTTGACTCCAATTCCTACAAATGGAGCTAAGAGATCCAAATGATGTGAAAAGATCATTGGAAACAAAGACAAAGTGAAACTGTCTCCACAACTGAACAATAACAGACTGGTAGATTACATCGCTGCTGCCCTGATCACCAGTTACCTGACCAGTTTACCAGACCTGGTCTGGACCAGTGACTGGCATTTAACCCAAGAGATGCCTCACATAGGAGCTCCTACTACATTAAAGATGTCTTTATTTGTCCATGCAGGTATATGAGAGGAGATCAGCAACACAGTGCTCCTCCTTCCACAGGCTGCTGGAGATGATTAAACATTCAGATGAGATTGAAAATGGCAGAAAAACTCCTCAATCCTAAAACTAAACCTGACTGGGTCCAGTTTAATTTTCTCTCCACCACATCTAACCATCTTCTTTTCATCCTTCCAGCAGAAAGCTTGTCCTGACACCCGACACCGAGCAGGAATGGCTAAAGCTGCAGAGGCCCGACAGAAGAACAGCCAGACGGCTTCAAACTTGATGCAGGTCAGCACCTCCGAACCGAACCTCCGCCGAGCCAACAATACCGGGGAAAGTTTCGACACAGTCTGGGAAACTCCTGCTCCCAAACTCCTGCTTCCATAAAAGTCCCCTTTTAAAGCTCGCGTCTCTGCTAACGTTAATTAAAGGGTTAAAACGGAGTAGTTTCACCATCTGATAGAAGTACAAAGCCCAAGCGGGCAGAGTCCCGCTGCTACCGGGACTTCAACCTTTTCATCGGGTTTTGTCCTGATCTACAACCCGGCCCTCCACCCCACAGAGTCCATGTTGGGAACAAAAAGTCTACGTACCCTGAGCTACCGACAGCAGAAAACTCCACAGCAGCAGCTCCGCGAGCACACCTCCCATTTCCAATCCCGTGCGCCTCAAATCCACAACTCCCATTCCATGTTCCTCCTCAGGCCACGCTAAGGTCCACTTCTCCCGGGGTCATGTACACGAACAGGGCCCGATGTTCCGCCGGTAAAAAAAAAAAAAAAAAAATCACAGTCCTGACCCGCTTCTGATCCGCTCTTCTGCCCGAGATACTTTTCTTTCTTCTCCCTGTTATGACGCTCGCGCTACTTTCTACTTTGGAGTGTCGAGCTCGCGCATGAAGTGAAAGCTCAGACATTTGCAGACTGACGACGTCACGCGGCAAGAGGCGGTAACGTCTCCTCAGTAGTTTCACTAGCCTACAAGTTTCAGAACCGAACTCTGGTCGGTGGCGGCAGGTCCAGATGGTTCAGAACGCTCCCGGAGTAATTTTTATGATCTCATTTTAGTTATTAATTCATTTTCTATACATTTCAATGCAATGAAGGGTCACAGATAGCTGGAACATATTCCAGTAATAAGCTGAGAGGTGGGATACAAGCTTATCCTTTACAGAGCTATTTTCATTATCATTAATACTATCTATTCCAAGTCCTATAATAATGATGACAACAACAACAATAATAATAACAGTAATAATAATAATAATAATAATAATTGTAAGGAAATCTGTGAGGCGCTTCCCACGTGAATTTTCTCTGAATCCTCCAGCTTCACCTCACTGTCCAAAGACTAAACTAGTTGTGATGATGGCTGCCTGTTTCCCTCCTGCTGGGCCTGTAATGGACTGGTAACCTGTTCAGGGTGTACCTGCCTCTTACCTTTTGAGATGAATACTGGGGAAGCAAAATTGTATGTGAGGAGCTTTTGCTAAACTTTGCTGTTTTTTTAAGAATAGAGAATCATAAAAACATATAAATAAAGAAAGAATGAAATAAAGAAAGTATAAATAAAGAAAGAAGAACACAGCTGAGGATGTTCTTTATGAGCTATCGCAGTTTTGTGTCGATGACAGAGTAAGTATAAAATAACACTGATATAATAAATATCAATCTAAACTGAAAATATTCATCAAGCAAAATAGAAAAACTTACAAGATCAATGCCTTATCAATAACCACAGTTTGTAGACCGAAAGCTTTTGTGTCTGAGATGGTGGTCAGCATCACGAGCACCAAAAGAGACTCTACTCTTCCTCTTTACACTGTTAACCACAGACCCAGACAATCTGCCTCTGAGTCCTGTCACCTGTGGAAATACTCTGATTACTCTGCAGTTGTGCGATGTATCAATGTAGAACAAAAAATGAGCACAAGTCAGTTTGTGCAATGATGCAGTGATGATCACATCATCATGAGGACAAAACACAAGAGGTTTGTGGACTTTAGGAGGAACAAGAGTAATCAGAGCACTTCTCCTGAGAACATCAGTGGAGGAGTATCAATACAGTTGTTTATGTGTGTGTGTGTGTGTGTGTGTGTGTGTGTGTGTGTGTGTGTGTGTGTGTGTGTGTGTGTGTGTGTGTGTGTGAGTGTGTCTGGTGCTGAAAAACAAATAAATTACATAAATGACGTGACTTCAAACATCTGCAGAAAACCAAAACATTTTCCAGCATATCTTTCAACAACAGGACATCAACAGTGATGAAGATTAATTATACTGGTGGTACTGGTGTTTTTGGCCTTGGCACCAAAGGGTTGAGTTTTACAGGAACACAGTATGTTTGAAGTTAAAATGAACACACACTGCTACCTGCATGCTGAGAACAGATATAAAACTTCTCAGATTTATGTGTTCACACACACACCTTCTGCTAAGCCAGCCCTGATCCTCCTCCTGCATTGTTTCTCTGCTCCAAGTTGGCGTCCACATTAAAGGCAGTGGAAACTTAAACCACATGTTCTCCTGCTCCACAGCTATTCCACTCGTCATGCACACAAAGCAGGTAAACAGGATTTAGAAACACTGCAGGCCGTGCTGAGTTTTTACTGGATTTACTTCATTTAAATACTCACTTTGCACGAAAAAAAAAGTTTACTTGTGACTATTTGAGTCTTTTTTTCTATTTTTCCCTCTGAAATGTTTCTGTTTTCCCTGTGAGAATGCACCTAAATGATGTTTAGTTGTAGCTTTATTTGGTTGTCAGTAAACTAAATGAGAAACAAGCAATAAATCGGCAAACTCAGTATAAAATCCTTAAATGTAGACATAAATGCAGGGCAGAAAAATGAGCAGAGGGTTTATTTTTGCCCTGGAGATTTTTTGGAGGCTACCTTGACTGGGTTTGTTTTCTGCAGCCAACAATGCCGCCAGCTTTGCTTTGATCCTCATGTTGGTCTCTACAAAAATCAAAAACGCCTCCTCGTTGGTCTGCATTCTCTGTCCAAGTTCAAGGATTAAGGAATAAAATCGCTGCGTGTAAGAAATGCCTTTCCCTTTCTTCATGGGTAACGAGGAACAGGTGAGGCTCCTACATGCCTGAGCTTTCATAGTAGACCACAACACGTTGAGCTTTTTCCTCAGACTTCTGCTCTGAGGCTAATTTTCTGCTTAATCTGCGCTTCAAGTGGAATCTGAGCCTTTAAAGAACAGATTGTCCGATAATGCGATTCAGGTGAGAATCTGCTGCCACTGCCTGCTGATGCCCTCAGCTTGCTATTAAGCTTCAGGAATATTAGATCATTTAGAATTTGATGGGAGCAACGCATCACATGTAAAAAGTCAATGCACAAATCAATAAAGGGAGTGTTGAAACAATGCATCCTGATTGTGATAAATCAGCAATTCATAAAGGAAATATGTTTGTTTTGTTTGATGTTGAGAAAAAAACCATTAATGATTGAATGAAATTAAAATCCTTCATCTCATGGATGACTGGAGCCTGAATCATGACCCCTGTCACAACCGAGAGGACGTTATGCATCATAGAAGACTTCTAGACTCAAAGTAAATCATAAAGCTGTAAATTAAAGTTTGCAAATAATTATTATAGTTTATATTTGTAAACGAAGTTTTAAATAAAGTTTTATAATCTTGCAAAAGATCATCCATCCAAAAGAATTCAGGTTGAAAGAGAATTAACTGGATGCTTGTAAAGATAAAATGTTTGTATTTGTGAAAACATACAAGTTATTTTTATAACAATCTTTCTAAAAATAAAAAAAACAAAGTGTGTGAAACACTGGATGCTTTCACACATCTATCTGATTGGATGGTGACCAATAAAACTATCCAATCAGAAAGCAGATATTTTCCTGTTTTTTGCTTAATAGGTAAAAAAGTAATTGTGAAAGATCAGGTAAAAACTTTAATAACTTATCTTTAACCTGGTGTTGTTGGAGTAGGTGTGAAAACTGTATCCATTTCAACACAAAATATAGTAATATATTAAGACCCTCTGGTTTAAAAGATGCATCAAATAAAAGAACTGCGGTCGAATCTGTTGTACATCAATGCATCCATTAAAGATGTATTTCATCATATTATAGTTAAAGCAAAAATTATGCAGATTTTACACTGTTTTGAGACATAACAGCACAAAACAACTTATTACAAGTTCCTAAAAATACATTAAGGAAATGTAAACCCTGTAGTACCATGATCCACATTTGTATAGTAAACCCTGTTTAAATTGTTGTTATTGTGGGAGTATGGGGTACGGTAGCAAGTTGTGAGGGTTGGAGTCCGCCAAGACTGCCCTTTATCACTGATTCTGCTCATAACCTTTATGAACAGAATTTCTAGGCACAGCCTAGGTGTTGAGGGAATCCAGTTTGGGGACCTCAGGATTGGGTCACTGCTGTTTGCAGATGATGTGGTTCTGTTGGCTTCATCTGGTCCTGTCCTCCAGCTCTCACTTGAGTGATTCGCGGCTGGTATGAGAATCAGCACCTCCAAATCTGAGACCATGATTCTCCAGAAAAGAATTAATCTGATACCGGGTACAGGTAGCCGAAATGAGCTTCCTCTGCAGGGTGGCCGGTGTCTCCCTTAGAGATAGGGTGAGAAGCTCGGCCATCCAGGAGAGCCTTAGAGTAGAGCCGCTGCTCCTCCACATGGAGAGGAACCAGATGAGGTGGCTCAGGCATCTGGTTAGGATGCCTCCTGGACGCCTCCCGAGTGAAGTGTTCCGGGCACGTTCCTGTTGGAGGAGACCCCGGTGGAGACCCCGGACACGCTGGACTGATTGCATCTCGCAGCTGGCCTGGGAACGCCTCAGGTCACAACCCCCCACCCCCCTGCAACCCCCCACCCCTAAAGTACTATGATACATGTTTTTGTCATTAACCCTGTAGTTGTATGGAACTGTTGTTATTGTAAACCATTACTGAATTGGTTTCCATCTTCATTCAGATGTAGTCAAATCTCTGAAGCAAGACTAAAAGCTTTCACATATAATCATATAAATGCTTAGAAAACAGCTTGTAATGTTTTCCTATACTGTGACTGGTGTACCAGTGCCCCCTTGTGGGAAAATCAATAGTGGTGTTGATCAAAAGCCAAATTTAAATGGACTTTAGACAAACTGTACCCTATATGTGGTTTATTGGATCCAATGCTTAATGGATTCAATATAAGGGGGAAAAAGCCAGAGAGGTAAAAGAACAGAGAGGTAAAACAGAAATCCAGTGACTACCCTAGGCCTACATTTGCAACAACTCCCAAATAAGAAGGCTATATAAAAATATTTACATCAATAACTGATTGCATTATCGTTTTCAAAATCCTATTCTGACATTTGAAAGGACAATAAAACATGTTTCAGACAGACTGATCCTGACTTAAAAATGAAGGAGTTGGTTGCAGCTAAAGAAAATGAAATCCCACCACCTGTTTCCAGCGATGTGAATATTTCATCTTATATATATAAATAAATAAATAAACAAATAAAGAATTCTGATTATCAAGAGGATCTCTGTATATACATGAAGATCTTCTTGACAGAACAAATTTGCTCAGCACAGTACAGCAGCCAGACCACCATTCTGGCTGCTGGGATGCTGGATAAGACACGTTAAAAAAAAAAGAATAATATTTCATCTTATTCAACAAAAAGAAAACAAAAATTTGTTACTTTCAGAAAGAAACAAATCACATATTTTATAAGTTAGATAAATAACAATAACCACATTTTTATCATTTTTATTTCATTACAACATGAAGGAGATTCAGCATAAAATGATAAAGTTTTGATGAGGTGATATAAAGATGCTGTGGTTGTTTAGCGCAGCAGGCAGGTTCACACCAGTCCCCAGGACGACATGTAGAGCTGATTGTCACTGGATGTGGGGAAACAATTGACCTTTTTCTTTTGGTTTAGGTTGTTGTGTTGATGCCTTTGCTGCCAAAGACATCAACACTTTATGAATGCGCTCCGAGTACACACAGTCACCACATCTGCAGCCACAGAGCACAACATAAAGCAATAAACATCCAACAAAAGCTTTTTGTGCTTTTTGCATTGTTCTTGAATCGTTGAAGTCACAATGTTTTAGCAGCATTATTGATCCAAAATCTTTCATACAACATGAGAACATCAACCTCAGGTATAATCATGAACGATTTAGGAAACTGTTACTCAAATTTAGTGAATATGACACAAATCATCACAAATGTTAGAATTCAGCGGTTTAATTTAGTCGACAATACAGCAGATTGTAGTGATGAAACAAAAACTTTTATTTAAAAAAGCAAACCCTAACATCACAGATGGCGAGCAGCAGCCCTGATATCACATATATTATCACTTCTATTGAGCTTAGCAAAGAGTAAAAAACTAACATTTTGTAACAAACCGTTACAAAATGATATTTTCAGAGTATCCTACTGACATCCTTACAGTTCTACACTTATGAAATCTAACATGAAAAACACACTTTTTTCGAAGAGGACCAACTCTGATGAGGTCTTTCCAACCGTTGAAGATCAGCATTTGCATGAAGTTTCCCCCATATCAATAATATTCTGGAAACTGTGTTCACACATGTTGTTTTAAAGCTGCTCAGCAGGATATCAGCGAGTCCTTTCTTTCTTTTACATATCCATCAGTTTGAGCAAACATGGCTGTATCTGCTGTTTCACAGGTAAACAGTTGTTTGCAGATTATCTCTTCAAGATGCCATTGATAGCTTTGATTTCATCACTGGACAGTGGAGACAGATGGTAGCCTCTCAGCTCAGGTTTTCCTGAGATAAAAACATATGTATCACATTGTGTTATACAAGCATTAAAAGCGAGGTGAAGATTGAAACTGTAACCAGCTCTTAAAAGTTTATTTGTCTGTCTCCTGCCCTCCTTAAATGATGCCCCTAATAAAAAAACACATATATCTTCACAACAGCTCAGAGTATTTATCCTTTAAGGAATGCCGAGATGATGTGAGAGATGACAGTGAGACCTGCGGTAATGTGGTTGGGAAGAATCAGATCAGGGGAGCCGTTCTTCCCAGTCACACCCATCCAGCTCTCACTGTCATCACCTACATGATTACTGTAGTCCTCCCCCAGAAAGACAAGGGAGTCCCTGAAAGAGATGCTGTCCAACACTTCTTCCAAGGACTCCAAAAAGGATCACTGTGTTGCTGCTGTTCAGTGTGTAAGCACAAACAACAGTTAGGATGCGTCCCCCCCCCCCCACTGCCAGCATAATCATTGCATATTATTGCACAGCCATTCATTCAGCTGAACTTCACTGTGTTGCATGGATATTACATTTTCCACTGGTGTCAAATCTGTACTAGTATTATGACACTGATATGATACTGCACACCTCCCCTCCACACGCAGCTAGGACACTTTTTATACCTTGCAACTCGTTGAGACGATTAACTTTTGCTTTCAGTCCTTTGTGAAGGTCGTTTATGTGCTTATCCAGCTGCTCCTGGTCTAAACACAATAAAACAAGGATCATAAGGTTTAACAACCATTTGTGAAACAAGTTGTTTTTTTCCTCCACATGTGAAGCGAATGCTCTCTACATGTTTACCTTTCTGAATCATCTCCCTCGTCTTGGTGTTGGGAAATCTGATGAAAATGTTTCCAAAGCAAACCTTCACTTCCTCTGGAAGCAACAGAAAACATTATTTACAGCACAAAAAACTCTGGAAACAGTCTCAAAGATAACCTTTTCTCTCACCAGAGTTTGGTATGTCATGTTTCAAAGCATTCAGAGCCTCTCTGTTTCTGTTTCTCTTTGTGTCCAGGTCCACGATCTGAAACACACACACACACACAAAATGTCAGGTCTTTCTGCTGTCCAGCATCTGATGGCAAGGCAATAATACCAAACAGCTTAAATCACACACCAGGGTCAGCTGGTCCACGTTCAGACATGAGCTTTAAGTGGCACGCTGATCTGATCAATCTGAGTTTAGAGGAATGAAAATAAAAGCCTGATGTGTAACAGATCTAGCAAAGCAAACTAGACACAATCAGGCAATTAAGCAGTTTAACTTCTGCAACGCTTTGTCGCAATAAAATGTATTTACAGTAACATTTTAATGGATGTAAAAGAAAATATTTCAGTTACATTTATACCAAAGCCAACGACCAGTATACAACATTTGCATGAGAAGTAGTTTTCCATGCAAACGACAACTGAGCAGGCTAAATAGGTAGCTCATTTGAAAAGTTAGCTTTTAGCATCTTAGCTCGGGGAAGGTTTAAGTAAACTGAGCAGAAATGTTATGTACAAAATTAATTACTTTCCAATAAAATTAGCTATTTTAGTTACTTGTTGTTTAGTGGTGAGAACGTCCTCAGCTGCTTCTTCAACTTGTGTCAAATATTCCAAAACACGTTGGGGAACAGGGTCCATACTGGTGGTGTCGTTCACAAAATACGTCCGGTGAGAAACAACAACCGGAAGTCAGTCTTGTGTCTCAATATCGTGCACTAGAATATAGTACGTAAATGTCAATGTAAACGCACTTAAACATAGTGCGCAAAAAGTCTTAACAAAGTGAAATGTCGTGCCCAAAAGCATGCAGATTAAAAGATCATTTCATTTTGAAAAATATATTAAAAAGATTTGTAGCAAATAAATAGTTAAATTGATCTTAATCTAATCTCTTATAATAGTAACTGATATTTTATTTGTGAAACAACATAAATTGTGGTGTGAGAAGCATCTCACCTTCCAGGTACTTAGATCGATTGAAAGGGTTTTTCAGTCCTGTCCATTCCACAGGTGAGTTTTTATTTATGTGGTTGTGAAAGGGATTTTAAGCAGAACAGCAAAAAGTTCAACTGATAGGCTCTATACCTCGTCTTTAAGGTCCTTCCTTATCAGTATTTGTGCCACTAAATCTTTGTTTTTCATTTGTCATAATCATGTCTGATCTCAGATATTTTTTTGTGCCATATATCATGATAGTCTGTGTGATGTCACTGATTTGTGACACATTTGTCATATTAATGCATGTGATTAGAATCTAGTTAATGTATCTCAACAGGAATGAACCACTATCAGAATCAGAAGAACTCTAAAGCTCTTTTCTATGTAATCTTGAGTTTTTAAGCATTCTTGTGAGAGATAGCTGGTATTTTTCCCATCTGCTATCATGTTACATCACTTCTATAGACTGAATAAAAAAGGTCAGTCCTGAAGTCCTGGGTGAAACAGGAAGAGGACGTACCTAAGCAGAACGGGGCTGAAGGTGAACTTAAAGGAAAAGAGAAACCTTGTGGGGATTTAATCCACCTGACTGTGGGATATTCTGAAGGGGTTGAAGTGAAAAAAAAAACGTGGAGGCAAAAAGGTCTGTGCACATACTTGATAAAAAAAGAAAAAGGTTTATTATAGGAAGATAGCCATCAAAAAGATATCTATAGAATCTGTAAGGACTTCAAAGCCGCTTCATGAAAATCCCACCGACCCTCTGTGTCAGCTCCTATAGA
The DNA here is from genome assembly GCA_037177335.1 of Kiunga ballochi. Lineage (NCBI taxonomy): Eukaryota > Metazoa > Chordata > Actinopteri > Atheriniformes > Pseudomugilidae > Kiunga > Kiunga ballochi. The sequence goes on along the minus strand of JBAMIG010000010.1, from coordinate 946,221 downwards.
ACACAAGGTCGTTCCTAAGTTTGCATCTGGACTCGTCCCAAGATCATCCAAAACATCTAGGACCAAGAGGTCAGGGGTTCAGCATCAACAGGTTAAAGCTAATCAGTCATCATGCCTGTGCTGAGGACCACAATACAAAAACAGTCCAAAACGAGACGCGAGTGGGTCAATAAAACAAGATCCTCTGACCAGAGGCAATTTCGGATCTCTGGGGACATCAATCAAAACTTTACAGGGATCCTTTCAACCACTGTTCATTGCCCTTTAATACTGTACACCAATAATTGCAATAACTGGTAATAATGTTATCTTCAATTGTGTTGTCACAGCATTAATTATTATACTACACTCTACAGGCAGACACTTTTATCCAAAGCGACTTACATAGTTATGAAGTTTTTGTAATAGACTGAAGGATCAGCAACAGAGTGAAAAAATAGTGTGTTTGAGCAACCTGGAGGAACAGGAAGATGGAATATGCTGCATCTAAAAGTCAAAGTGGATTAGATGAGATTTTGTAGGTGAATATGAGGCATGTAAAGCTGAAACAAGGAAGTTCCATTACAGCAGCCACTAAGCAGAGGCGAATGGGAACAATGTGCAGCTGAAAGCAGCAATGAGTTGCTGCAAAGGGAAGCCAGATGCTACATGGATTCCAGAAATGAGCACAAATTTCCCAATAATCCACTGAGAAAGTTTTCAGAACCGAGACAAGAAGACAAGGAAGATGGGAGAAATCAGTGTGAGCAGGTTTCATGTGCTGAGCTGAGCATGTAGAAACCAATAAAACACAACTTCACTTAAACATATTCAGAGTATTTATTTTCTGCAAAATAGAAATATATTTTCATAAAGTGCATTAGTACTGAATCGATTTGGCACATGACAGGTGACCAGTGCACTCTAGTTTGTTTCCAGATCTCAGGAACAATCCTGTCACTGAGACAAGCGAGGCTGCTTTGACACCACTGTTCAGTCCAGTTCCACAGGAGATGCAGACATTCAGTCAGTCTCATACGAGGCCCAAGAAGAAAACCACATTTCTACCATGTAAATGCATTTCACTCTCCTGACAAAGTTTCTGGAAGCATCTTTTAGCTCAAAGCTGCTTCCATCAAACAGCATGGCTTCAGGTTTCCCTTGGCTTTATCGCAACATGTGCTTCAGATATTCTTTTTTTTCTTTAAATTCCTCTTTTCAGGAAACCATTAGAGAAAGAAAATGTGTAATAGAAAAAATAATAATCAATGGATCAATAAAACATTACAGAGGTAGGTCACTGACGGTGAGAATCCGTCAGTAAAGAAAAATATGGCTTTGATTCCCACAAAAACATCGTAAATCAGCTGAAATGTCTGGACCAGAACAACGTCAGACTCATGGTTAAACAGGAGTTATTCAGACATAGCAACTCTGGGAGGAATTGAGACAAAGCTGAACCCATTTCCACTTCCTGGGGAACCGCCTGAATGTTTCTCCCAGTCTCCCACAAGCCTGTGCAAACTGGTTTAACTGGTTTCACTGTGATCCAGCTGCCCAGCTCAAAATGTCCATTTATCTTTCAAATAAAAAGCATCAAATGATCAGACAGTTCCATCTGTCTGAAATACTGAAAGACTGGATTTGTTTTACTGGTTCTGTGGGCAAAGTGAAACCTGAACAAAGTCTGCTGACGAAGAAGTCATCAGCTTTAAAGACACGGGAGTCTTCATCCGTTAGGTTTGCTTCCCACGTCGGCGCCGTCCTTACGGAGGACGATGGATGAATTATGAGCCATGTCTGAAGTAGCAGGCACTTTTACAGAAGCTACAGTACTTTTACCATCTTTGTCTAAACAACAGTTTATGCATCGAAAACAACTTTTTCCAAATCGTTCCAAGAAATTATTTCCACAGGAGTCACATTTTACCAGATGCAGCTGCTGCTCAGAGGACAAATAATCTGATGCATCACTAGAAAACAGTTCAGATCTTAGTTTCTATAAAGTTCTTCTTTACTACACGACACTCTTCTCCATCAAGCCTCAGGAGGCTTAAACAGGTTTGTTTTCTCCCCCTGATCTTCTTAGTTGCTCTTTGTTTCCTCTCAATACAGTGTTTAATTCACAGAGGAGCTCAGCTGCAGTCCGTCCCAGAGACAGGGGTTCATTCCAGAGATCAGGGTCTGTCCCAGAGACAGGGGTCCATTCCAGAGATCAGGGTCTG
>JBAMIG010000010.1:866716-878219 GCA_037177335.1 Kiunga ballochi | reverse complement strand
AGATTACACTGTAATCATTTTTACTTGTTCCATGGTAATAAATAGTAAATATATGGAAAAAATAAATAGCCTAGTCTCTTCAGATTTAGGTAAAGGGTCAAATAAAGTTCTTAGATTTAAAAAATGAGATGTCTCTGCCCATTTACTCTCAATTCAAGCATTAATTGGTTAATCCAATAAATTAATTTATCAAATTGTAACCAAGCCTGTAATTTAGGCTACACCTTACACACTCACTCACTACATATATATATATATATATATATATATATATATATAAATCTAGCCAATAGGTGTATCTGTGAGTGAATATTTGGGGTTATATGGAGCAGCTGCTGCTCTTCAGTAACAAAACCCCGTTTTATAAAATAAAAAAGTAGCCTATCTACTCTGCTGTTTATGTCTCATTTCTCTGTTCGCATTGTTTTAGCCCAGTAGCCTTTTGGTAGTAATGTGTTTTGTTTGTTTAAACGCAACAAAGACTATAATAAATAAAGCAATAAATAAAAAATGAACATATCCCTCACATAGCTACAATAATAACCTGATATGATCTAACATGACACCGGAAATTACGCGGTGACAGCTGTAGCTACATGTCCTGTTAAATACAGCAGGATATGCCGAAATGACTAAATAATAATAACATGTATGCTACTGGTCACAAAACCAACACCTTCCCAACCAGCAGTACGAGGCTGGAGCATGAGACAGGGGGGAACCGGCGGTAATCGGTGATCCATCACCCCGCTGAGGCCGCTGATCTGCCCCTGTGTTCCTCCGTGTGGTCCAGGAATGAATCATTCCGGCTCAGAAACATCAGCTTGTTAGATGGCAAGCGGAACCGCGACATGACAGGCTGTCCCGTTTAAACCAGAACCGACTGTGACCCAGCTGCGACACCAACCCCACCCTGTGTTCTGTTTACCGCCCAGCTGATGGATCGGGACTCACTTTGCTCTTCACCTCCACCAGGTTTTCGATGAGTTTGATGGGCGTCCGGAGCGACTGCTGTCTGGACATCCTGCTTGTCGGTCCTCTGCTCGGTGGAGACACTGCGGATAAAACCATCCAGCGCGACGCTGCGAGCTGTCTGCTCCTTGGTACCGGTACCGGTATCGGACAGGATTCTAAACAGAAACCGAAGCGGTAGCGGGAGGAAAGGCTTCAGCAAGCCAATGCGACGTTTCAGTCGTCCCGTGTTAGAGCCACTGTTATTCCTTAACAACACACACGAGCTGCACACAGCGCGCGCGCACACACACCCGCAGTGACACACAAAGAAACGCAGCACGGCGAGCGTGACAGGTGGAGTCCGGTAAATCCGGTTTGGGATGTGAGTGTTGACCCCCTTTCCCCCTCCCCCACCCCAACGGGACAGAGGACACGGCGGAGGGGGCGGGACATGGCACGAGACTAAAAACACCAGAACAACATCCTCACATCGGGCCTGAATTCCGGGTCTCAGTTCTTGGATGTGCCATCATCCTCCCCTTGGGGCCCAAATGTAACGGAACCGAAACCTTCCACCGAACGCGCTCACCTGTTTCACACCTGTTTCTTACTGTGACGCGCGTGCGTGAGGTTTCAGTGCCTACAGGAATGAGAGCCAAGCGGAAAAACTGGTCCTTCAGCCCATCTGAGACATTCCTCCCGCCTGTCATACCTAACATGCACACTAAAAGCAGTTCCTGTCACATGCACAAACACCGGAGCTGAAAGCAGTTTGGAGTTTGAGCCTATATTATTACACAAGTGTCAGGTGGTGTCAAAAATTCAGTATTTACTGATTAAATTAAATTCCATTCTGCTATGTTTATACAGCACAGATTACACCTTACAGCACTTTATTTCAATCTAAATCTAATGTCAGCTGGAGCCTATTCCGCCTATTTGGGTGAGAGGCAGGGAACAGGGTACACTGGAAAGGCCGCCTGTCCACACAGTGAGCATTTTGAATTCTTCATTTTGCTTGTATCCCTGAGAGACCCAAGAATCACCTCTGCTGCATCTTAAGCTATTTTAACTTGGTTTTCATTTTGCTGACTTTCAGCTTTATTGATCTTTTGAAGGACTTTTGACTATCTCATGTTTTGCTTTCCTTTCACTATGTTTCTCTGCTATCACAGAAACGTGTTTTTCTTTGCAGATTCAAACCCACAAAGAAGAAAAGAAGAAATTCTGAGTGTTCTGATCCTGACCCGATCAGTTCATTCACACTGCAAATATTTTCACCATTCACATTGTCCATATGCAGTATTCTGTATGACAAACAGGCCACTATCACAGGAGAGTCATTCATTATGTTCCTATAATGGAAATTCCTTTTTATCCACTATTTGTCTGTTTATGTAGTTTATTGAACATAAATGATGTACTGCACTATTGATCCCAGATATATACATTGTGACAGACTGTAGCTCTCTGAGCTAATCTACATCTGCAGTCCCCAAAACACACAGATACTGTACATTACACATTAAAAATGGTCCGCGGTTGCTCATTGTCATGATCAAGAAAGCAGTTTGATATGATGTGAGATTTGTGACATGGTGCATCTTCTGCTGGAATACAGCAGATATGTATCCAGATATGATGTGGTCAGAAAGGAATGGACACGGTCAGCAGCAATACTCGGATAGACTGGGGTCAAAACACGTTATGATCGTGCCAAGGGGCCCAGAGAGCATTATCCCCCACCTCATTACATCACAAGCATCAGCAGCCTGAAATGCTGATCCAAGGATGGATCCATGCTTTCATGTTGTTTCCACCTAATTCTGACCCCATCTGAATCCAAACAGTACAGTTCTTTCTACGTAAATGGTAAATGTTATATGGCGCTATAGCGTTATACATTCACCCATTCACACCGATATGATAGGGGCATCGGGGGGCTAGTTGGGGTTCAGCATGTAGTTGGGACTGAACGAACTGCCAACCTTCTGGTTCAAAGACAATGCCTCTTCCATCTGAACTACAGCTATCTCACAGCTTGTATGTAATGTATTATGTATGCCGTAATATATAGCGTGTAAATGGCATAGTTCTATGCGTCCTTTTTATTTCCACCCTGTTTATCCACCTTCACTCCTCCTCCCTTTGTGTATCACAGAGATGGAGGAAGAGAAAAGTGGAAGAGACACAGGAAGCAAAAAGAGGGGGATTAGCAGGACGAATGCTGAATGAAGAATTGAAGAAATTCAATGCCCTTTACATCTTGGTGGAAACTGTAAGATGAAGTCCAGTGAAATAACTGGAATGCATTCTTATCTAAAAAGCTCATATAAAATGGTGTTATGCCTGCAGGGCTCCATCCATTTCCAAACACACACTCAGACCTTAGTGCTGCCTGGTACTGAAATGATTAGGAAACAGTTTAATCTGAAGGAATGAAAACTGAGCAGAAAGAAGAAAAATACGAGGGAAAAGCTCAAATAAACACATGTGAAATTTTACCATTTTCATATGAATCTTAGAAAACAGAATTTGGACATATTTTATTAAATGAAGACAGTTTTACAGGTGAGATGAACAGAATAAAAAAAAAAAAGCTTAACTAACTAAATAAACCATTTTTACAAGTTGTTTTTCTATTTCTACACTTTGTTGTTCAGCCATAATCTGAGTTGAAACCTCTTAGTCCAGACGATCTGGAAAAATAAGTACCTGAACAATTCACCTAAACTATTTCACTCTCAGCTTCACAGTGACCGTTCAGGAAAAGTGTACAAAGGCAGCTTGAGCACATGAGCTGTAATCTCAGATAATGTAGCTGTTTAAAAATAGCTCATTTTCAGAGCTTTTTGTCAGCTTGGATCTGACCTCAGATCTGTGTGTCCAGTCTAATGGTTGCTCTCATAATCCCATACAATATACCAGCAGGAGCAGTTAAAAGATCCTAAATTATTATCTAAAGGAAATGCAGGAACCAGACAAGAGACAGGAGGACCACAGTAAGCATGCAGATAACTGGGAGCTACAGCTGAGGAGAAAATTACAATGAACCAGTAATGGGGAGAGAAAAACCTGCAGAGTATAAATACAGAGGACACAACAAGAAACAGGTAAAAGGGATCAACTAGATGAAACCAGGCAAGTCACTGAACAGGAAGCAAAGCTAAACAAAACATAAAAGGAAAAACTACTAAATAACAAAATAAACTCAAAATAAATGCATAAAAGTGTAAACCATGAGGGGACTTTGGTAGTAGCTCAGGCCGCCAATCACAGACTGGCTGCAGCTGGAAGACGGAGAACGATGATGATAATAATTAGGTGAACTCTGTTGTAATTAGTTTGTATATTTGGTTTATACAGTTAAAACGTTTGTCATTTACAAATAGGATAAAAAAGAGTGGTATACATTACTGTGAGGATGTTTGCTTCCTCAGCCTCACATCCACACTGTGCTGATGTTGCTTTCCTCCTATCTTTTTACAGATACCTCTTTGCTCTTTAATGGTTTCACTTTTATTTTCATCTTCTTCACACATTCTCCCCCCCCCCCCCCCTACTTAAGGCTTTTCTGTTTTCTTCTTGGGTCACAGGTGAACCAGGACTTTGCTAGATGTCTTACTCCTGACTTATGGGATGTCAATATAAGCAAAATAGCCCGACGACATTAACAATGACACTAAAAACAAGGGAAAATGTTATCATTTAATATATCATTTTATATATTATATTTATAATATATTCTAACTAACGAGGAAGAGCAGGAGGTGCAATTGTCTACAGCAAGGGTAGGCTAAGCTGTCAGTGATGCTGACCCTGCGGCTGGGACCCAGATTTGTTTTTATTTCTCTTTACAAAAAGTCAGAATTATCTGCTTTTCTTTTTGTTCCTTTATTATACAATACAAAATTAGACTGTATACAGTAGAAATTTCTTCGCACTTTTAGGCTGTAACTATTTCATTATAACTAAGCCTTCCCTGCCTCCTGGTGTGATAGAACTGGATCATGTTGCTCTAGCTTAGTCAGAACCAAGTAAGTAATGTGGATAATGAAAGTCTTTGACATCTTTATAGTTTATTTTCAGCTCCAATTTAAAAATCTTGATTACCTGAGTTGATATATAATCACTAAATGCACATGTAAAATTAAATATCAAATGGTTTCCTTATCTCATCTTTAAAGTTATTTAGTGCAAGCAAATGACTAGGTTAGCACTGTAATGTTTCCTCATGCTAATGTAAGGATTACAGATTTACACTACATCAGGAGCTGATCTTCATAATAAAAATCTCTTTAAGAACTATTCTGCCAAAAGGCAATACTTTTAAAAGATAAATAATAAGGAAAAGTCAGAATAATGTAATCTAAGACTCAATCTTAACCAGACTTAATAAAGAAAAACTTTTTTCACACTGTTATAGTAGTTAGGAGTGATGCTATCATTCTCAATTTAAACATTAATCAGTCACTTTTTTGCAGTTCAGTTTAGTAATGAAGCAATATATATATTCACCACATGTACTACTGCTCCGGTGAAATAGCATTGACATCATTCTAGGCGAAGCATCTAAGATGTGCTCTCTTTCCCCTATCTGTGATGAAACAGACAACCAGAGTATAAGGGCTACAAAACATTTTAAATACCCACCGGAAATTTAGATATTCTCGTTGCTTGCAAAAATCCAATTTCAGTGGTTTATTTTATTTTATAGCCTTTATTTACACTAGCATTTTACTATACGCTAGCTAATTCTAACTAACAAACCTAGATAACCATACCAACAGTTGTGAAATCTTTTTGCCTTTTGCAGTGAAAACTTTACGTTCATTCTGTTTATAGCCAATATCGATAATAAAGGAGACAAGAATTGAAACCAATTGTCTGTGTAGAGGACTCCTACGTATATTTCTGTGAGGTGTGGCTGGTGAATGTGGTGTATGTGTGGTATGTCCCAGCTGCTGGGCAGGTTAGCTTTGTGTGAGTGTGATGATGTTGAAGGACTGGTTTATCAGTGACACGTGGCTTTGTTTAGTTCAGATGGCCCCCAGAGTAACAATACAAGCTGGAATTATGGCAGCTACACACTCTGACAGTACTGATGTGAATCAAACCAGATTTCTGAGTTAGACTAACAAGGAAGAAGAATGCACGCATACAAAATGATCCCAAAGTAGTAGTTGTATACTCCTGTTGTGTTACGTAGAAACACCCTTGAGTTGTCTTGCTTTGGCATCTCTTTTGCCATTTATCATAGCAACTAAAAGAAAGACTTCAGCTTTTTTTTCCCAAAGCATACATATAAGCTCCAACTATAATTGAATAAATACAAATAAGTAAATGATGTTAAAAGAAAAGCTCTACATGTTTACAGGGTGAGCATAATTAAGCAACTTTGCAGCTTTCTAGGTTTCATTTGTAACTTATTAAATGTTTTTAACACCCAATTAGACTTCTTAGCTGCTCAACAAATGAGTCAAATTTAGGCATTTTCATTTTAATTTATTTAGCTAATAAAACCCCAAATGTTATGCTAACATTTTTACAGAACTTCTTTTACCCCAACTTACCCATGAGGACAGCTCCTAACAGACTGAGCAGAAGGAGCTTTCACACGGTCTGCTATAATATGCTGGCAATTATGCTACACCTAAAACTATGTTCAACTGCTCAAGTGTAACCATTATTATTGTCTGAAGAAAACAATGCACTAGTTATATAGAAGTGCTGCCACAGCAGCATAATCCCTTTGACCCAAAATGACGACCACTCTACCGAATATAAAGAGAAATCACGTATTTAGCATAATTTAGCATCATTATACATTCTTGAAATGACAGAAAGTTTTTTTTTTAATGTGTCTAAAACTCTTTGTTGATGTTATTTCCTGAGGTCCTTTCCTGTAATGATTACACCAGTGATTTTTAGTGGAGGATCAATTTACTATGATAGGCTACAGACTTTAAAAATGCTATTTTATGCATTACTTCCAAATCTCTGTTTAATGCACATTGACATTAAAATTGAACACAAAACTATAACAAGTAAAATAATAAATAACAGGAACGCTGCCTGATGTTTTCACATTTTTAGTGATTTAAGATTAAGTAGACAGCCTCAAGTGAGTTCAGAGAACTGGAAGTCATTTTGAAGGCTGTTCCATGCGGCTGAGATAGCGAAACTAAATGCTTGAGGGACAGGTAAATTGTTAACATTTTTTTGATTACATAGCACACAACGTTAGTCCTATGAAAATGTTTACCTTTCATAAAGGAACCAGTCAAAGAAGAGCTCTATAAGTCAACATTAATCAGTGTGTACTGTATACCCATTTGAAGATGGTTAGTCAGTTTTCGCTACAAATCACATTGGTAAATTAAGATATTGTTACCAATTTAACACCACAATATGAAGCACATTTAAAATACTTTAATTTCGGATGCAGAAAAGTTGTACACATCAAATGTGTCCTCACACTAAAGGCTGTTATAATGGAGCAGAATCTGCATCAGACAAGCAGAGCCCTAACTGCAATAGGTCCTGCATAGAAGTTCGACACCCATTAAGACCTGATGTGCATCTCCTCTTGTGATTGTTAAGATTGCTACTACTCATTACCACTAGAAGGCCTACCAATTTCAGGTTTTCCAGCAAGATCTCCTCCTTCTACCGAAGTTGTTCATCCCATTTACAGGTACATCTCAGGAAATTAGAATATTATGGAAAAGTTTAATATTCTTCATCAGTCATTTCAGAATGTGAAACCCATTTATCATATAGATTCATTACACATAGAGTCAAACATTTCAACCATTTATTCCTTGAAATATTTATAATTGTGGCTTTTACATAATGAAAACCAAAATGCAGTGTCTCCAAAATTAGAATATTACATAAGATCGATTTAAAAAAGGATATTTTAAAAAGAAATGTCAGGCTTCTGAAAAGTATGTTATTTTCCATGCACTCAATACTTGGTTGGGCCTCCTTTTGCATGAAGTACTGCTTCAATGCGCCATGGCTTTTTCATAATATTCTAATTTCCTGAGATGTACCTGTACATATCAATTGTTTTTCAAATGGAGTATTGTCTGCATGTTGCTTTTCCCACCCATATTCTAAGATGCATGCAAACATCTAACTTTCCCTTCAGATCTGTGTTAACTTTAGATCAATTTTTTCAACAGCTGGACTGCAAAAATAAATAAATGAATGAATAAATAAGCAGAGTAGGAAACATTCATGTCTGATCTTTTCCCTGGTTCTGCACCAGTTCAGATTTTTCATAGACATCATATTCTGATGTGGAGATCTGACGTCGCAGATTGCATTAAAGAGGATGTTTTTTTAAGGCTGCACATATGATTCCTTCTAACTTGAAATTTGCTGTTCCTGCTGTAATTTGAGCAGGGATACTTTTTATCCTTGCACATAATAAAAATAACTGCAATTCCTGAATGGAAGAATTTTTACAGATCAGTTTCTCAGAAACACTACATTTCACACTGAGGGAGTAATAAGACTTATCATCGTATCTAACAGAATCTTATCATTTCATTCTAGTTTTTTCCTTTTTTTGTTCGTTTTCAGCCTAGAACATGACAGATTAACAATATGACTTCAGTGAATGAATAACATTTTTTTCAAACAGAGAACATGTAAAAAAAAGCTTTTCTTTTTACGTTTGCAATGTTCAACATTTCTCCTGTTGAACATGATGGATCTTTTCCAGTGTAGGGTATAGTATTGCAAATGTATTTTGTGTCCAGATCCAATGCAATCCAAAACTTTGTTCCAAATTTGTCTGGCTTAGATGCAATATATTGCATAAAGGGGCAACAAACATTTGTAGGAAGCAACTGCTCATCAACAGTAATACCTGGATTGTAGGATTAGACACAGTTCTGTACAAACTGATGTCAGATGTCAGAAAATGCAGCAAATCTGTCAGTTTTCAGTTTCCTCAGTGTCCTGGTCATCAAAGTGCAGGTATCACATGATTTCTCAAAAGTGGTCTCAAGACATTGTGTCTTTTATGTCTTGATTGCCAAAGTCTTTTGACCACAGATCACAGATGGCACTGTGCCTTTATGAAAATAACAGCAATTAATGCCATCAATTTATACACACTGAAGTTTACGCTGTCATCAGTTCTGCTCCCCTTGTTTAATGTGCAATCTCTGAAGGTCATCAGCATGCTAATGTCCACCAAACAGAGGAAGCTTTGAAGTGAACTTGTTACTTGCGTGTTGCAAACTCTGTTGGTCCTCCAGTACCTTTGAATGGTGCCTGCAAGGAAAGGAAAGTCCTCAAGTTTTCTCTGGACCCCCACACTGCCAACTTCTGCTGTCTCTGTGGGTTCTGATGGTGCAACAGACTTCATCTTCATCAGATGTAGCCTCTGTGTCCGTGCTGTCTGGCTCAATCATCACACAAACTGCTGCTTTTCTCCTCCTGCATGCTTGTAGAGGAGGGTTAGCAGGAGAGGTCACTCCCTCATCTGAAGAAAATGTTGCATTGCTGCTGTTATTTTCATTATCAAAGATGACGTCCTCATTTACACCATTAGAGTCACAATCTTGCATTTCTTGCAACATTGCTAAAGCTTTCAAAGTGCCCATTTTCCTTTGTGTTGTGTGCCGAGACGTGATGAAGTCTATCTAGTTCAAAATACTTTTGGGTCTGTGTTTGGCCTATTTAGGCTGGGAGTTAGACTTTCCACAACATTCACAGTTTTTTCACTTCACTCCCATCCCTGGCTCTTTTCTCCAGGTATTTTATATTTATTTGCAAAATTATTTTTAATGTAGAAAAATTCTATAATCTCTGCTACAAATAAACTTGAATCCAAATTTGTTAATGTAATACTGATATAAACATTATGTCTGACTGTTTTATTAGCATAATTACTATCAGGAATGTTATCAGGAATGAATACTGCTCTAAATAAAGATTTCTTACGCTGGTTGAAAAGGTTGATGATCCTAAAGTGGATCTTTTGGGTCATTGGGGTTATTTCTAATGATCTTGGGAAATATTATTGTCTTACCAGTTGTATTGCTTTATTGTATATGGCAAGTTGGTATTTTCCTTTTTAGTTAATTTATTATTCCTCCTTTTTATTTCAGTTTTTTTTTAATCTGTTTTTAATCTCTACTTTCAGTTTAAGTGGGGCAATAAAATCCATGAGTTTACGGTCAAAATAATCAACAATTAAATCACAGAATAAAGACCCACTATGAGCTAAACTGTTCTGTAAATGTTGAATGAAATTTGCAGCCATTTCTTGGTTGAGACAGCGCTTCCAAGTAGCCCTTTAAATGTATTAGTAAGATTAAAATCATTTAAGGTAAATAATATACATCAGTGGTCAGAAAAACCTACATTGGACACAGACAACATGTGTATTTCATGGTCATAAGTTATTAAAAGGTCCAAAGTGTACCCTCTGGTGTTTGTGGGCTGTATGACATGCATGCTGTTTAAGATTAATATAGTTCAGAACGTTTAAAAATTGTCGAGCAGAAGTGTCTGATAGATTGTCAACGTGTAGGTCAAAGTCTCCTAAAATACCTTGTAATGATCAATGATAGGATCTTTTCTTTCACCTAGTAGGATAAAAAAAACACGTGAACTGAATTTTATATTACACAAACTGATTTTAAAATTTTACATTAGAAACATGTAGAAATTAACTAAAGGGAGAGAAACAATGTGGGAAACTTTTGTACTAAATGTTCAGTTTTAATGTAGGTTTGTTTTTCACAGAGCTCCGGCGGCTCATGTGACGCAGACACATTCCATGTAGTCAAAACATGGAGGTCTGGAATGCTGATCAGCCAGCCTGCCTCTTTAATTTTCCGAATGCTTTCAGACCTGATGGCACAGTCACAGAGACCCATGTAGGAAACAACATATCACATCTGATGGAAGAGACTCACACAGTTGATGCAAATAGAACTCAGTAATGAACACTCAACCATAAACAGCCTTTTTCCTCCCTGGTGCTCAACATTTCACAACCCAAAATCTGAACTCAGAATGATGCCCTGAAATTTTTTTTGGATTTTAGTGATTTGAAAAAAAAACAAAAAAACAATAATATTAGCAACAATAAAGTCATTTACCTGTTCCATCTGAGTCTGATGCTGTTTCCCATTATCACAACCTTTGAGTCATTTGTGCTAGAAGTGAATTCCAGCTAAAGCAGTGGATAAGTAACAATCGGATTTTGATGGCTCCAAATCCAAAAGAGGAGAGAGCTGTGGATGTTAAGAAGATGGTTTTATTCCATGACCTGTTGAGCGACTGTAAGAAGTACCATGGTGTATACATTCAGATGCATTCAAACTTAAAAATTAAATCAAAGATTGACATGAGACATTGTCCTTCTCCTTAGTTCCATTCACCTTGCTTTTCCTCCTGCCCGTCTCACCACCATGGGGAGGAGAGCCTTCAGTCGCTCTGCTCCCAGCTTTGGAACACACTCCCACCTGAGCTCCGTAACATCGACTCACTTCCATCATTCAAATCACAACTTAAAACC
>JBAMIG010000010.1:833559-846309 GCA_037177335.1 Kiunga ballochi | reverse complement strand
TTAAATAATGCACAGCACAGGTGAAGCACATCAGCAATCAGGGTCAGAGGAGGAAGAGGGCATTCAGGGACCGTGGGGAATCCCGATTCACACAGGTGGAATATGACAGTCAGTAGTCACTTGAGTATTTAGGGTTAGGGTTAGGTTAATCTCTGTGCTGGCTTTACATAGATTTCACACCAAACATCTAATCTAATGCATTTCCATCTTTTCATATCTCACAATGTGATGTTTGTTTTTGTGCAGATGGCCTTAACAGTTATACTTTGATCAAAACTATATTCAGGATTTCTGCAACTCATCTGCAACTGTCTCCTCAGAGCTCACGGGCCAGACGCCATGATCCTGGTGGATGGGCAGCCTCTTCAGACAAGCAGCGAGCTGGGTTTGTCCCAGATGCTTCACATTGCCAGTCAGATTGCAGCTGGAATGATCTACTTAGCATCCCAACACTTTGTTCATCGTGATCTGGCAACAAGGAACTGTTTAGTGGGCAATAGCCTTCTGGTGAAAATTGGAGATTTTGGCATGTCCAGAGACATTTACAGTACAGATTATTACAGGGTAAGAACTAACCTTTCCCCATACCATGACTTTCCGTCTAAACTAAAAGGGCAAAAATGTATTTCATTATTTATATTTTTGAAACCTTTTTAGCCAAGAGAATAATTTCTAGCCAATGTAAACAGGAAAGTTGAAAAAAAAATGGTTGAACATATAACTACTCTGTTTAGGTGCCTAAAATTACAACGACAGCCAAAAACACTGTTATAGATTAGAAAACTTGTACACTTGAAACACTTATTCTGTAAAGTTGATTTGTTGTTTGGTTATATGGAACCTATACGTAAAATACGTGGTTTCCTATTTAACTTGTGCATCTCTTGTGCTCCTGATAGTTGTAAACTTTGTTTTTTAGTACAGGTGTTGGAGATGATGCAGAATCTGTGGTTTGGATGTTATTTTTCTCTGGTCGTCTGTTTACTTTCCTGATGTGTTCTTTTTGTTTTGTTTTTTTCTTGTTTGGTCATTTCCAGCAATCTTCTGCAAAGTACATAACACAAACATTTATTCTAAATTAACAAAGGATTGAGATTATCAGGGGGACCTTTAAATGCAAATTTGCTCAGCCCAACATAACACAAAAACTATCATCATGCTTGCTTTAATGCTGGACAAGACATGTTAAAAAAAAAACATATCTTAAACATAAAGATACACTATAGTTATTTGGTAAAGTTTGGTAAAGTTTAGACACACTTTCCCATTAAATCCAATGGAAAAGTGTGTGCAAACTTTTGATTCCTCTAAGTTGTTTTCACATGAAGCTAAAGGTGTCTCAGGATATCCATAAGTTCTCCAACCACTCTGTGTTTGTTGGTAACAATGGTTTTCCATGACTGAGAGGGTTAAATGCTAAAACAGATGGTGTGTGGGGGTAATGTTGTGTCATGAGAGCCACATGAAACCAAGGCCTATTCCAATTATTTCATATTGCCTAGGCTCAAATCAGGTCATTGCTTTGAGCCTAGCCATGTAAGGTTTATCAAATAACCTTTCTATGTGGAGTTTTTGTGATCTCTCCATGTATGTGCGGGTTCTCTCCAGGTACTTTGGCTTTCTCCCACCCACAAGACATGCATGTTTGGTCAATAACTATTGCTAAAATGACTACTTATCAGTTATAAGTCCTATTTAAGTCTGCCAAATGACTTGAATATAATATGGGAACTTTACTGAATGAGGTCATTGGATCCACTCATAGATGGAAACATCGTTATGGCCCGGAAATATTTTGGACACAAACAGCCACCATACATTCTCAACTGTGCTTGTAATTTGAAATATTTTCCTAAAGAATATTAGGTCTGAACAAACACTCGCATTATCAAATTCCTGTTTCAAACCTTTTTCTGTTCTGTGTGTGTATTTGTGTGTGTGCATGCGTAGGTGGGGGGTCACACTATGCTGCCTATCCGCTGGATGCCCCCAGAGAGCATTATGTACAGAAAGTTTACCACAGAGAGTGATGTGTGGAGCTTTGGAGTCATACTATGGGAGATCTTCACGTATGGCAAACAACCATGGTTTCAGCTCGCCAACAATGAGGTACCAAAAATTTAATGTCTAACATTTATTATTCCATCCCATGAAAAGAAAACTTTAGTGAAATGTGGGTGCAGCTTTGCATCAATCTGAATAGTCTCTGGCAGATGGAACACAGATACATGAGTTTTTTCTCAATTTGCCTCCAATATTGCCCAGTAATGTTTATTGATTAGAGTACTATCAATGGAATTTATCAAAGCTTCATGTTTTGAAGCAGAAGACAGATAATATTTATAACTTTTTGAGATAGAGTGTAAACCTGCCAGTTAAATTTACAGATTAAAATTAAGTGATAATAAATAAATACTTCTGTTTAATTTAATGATGGTATAACTGCCCTTTTAAAGCTTATTTGCTTTGCATGCTAGCATAGGAATGCTAAACCTCATCCTCCTACAGTGTGCTAGAAGTTAGCATCCTGAAATGACTACACCACACTAAGCCGACCCAGGAGATCTCTGTCCTTAGACCTTCCTTCTCAGAAAGGTATAAACTCCTAAAAACAACCCAGTTGTGGGGATAAAAACCAAAGAAACCTCATGGAGCCCACAATGAAGGAGTAATCTTCTCCCAGGACAGACAGGCAAATATGCCTAGGAATGTTATCAATTAACTCATCTACATAATGAAATAACAGTTCAGGTCTTTAGCATGCTGCAGTTGGTTTTCATCCAGAGGGAAGTGGGGGGTAGGGGATCACGAGGTCCATAGGAAGTGAGGGTAAGGACCCATAGGTTGGGACAGGAGCACAGACTGGATCAGCTGGCTCTGCATCAAACTTGCCTGTTTTGTATTATTTAATTGTGTTTCTGGTTTTTCAGCATTTTTTCTTTCTTTCAGGTAATAGAGTGTATAACTCAGGGCCGGGTTCTGGAGTGTCCCAGACTCTGCCCCAAGGAAGTTTATGATATTATGTTGGGTTGCTGGCAAAGGGAACCCCAGCAGCGACTCAACATTAAGGACATTCAGAAGATGCTGTTTACCCTGATGAAAGCCACACCAGTGTATCTGGACATACTGGGATGAAATTGGGCCAACTAGAAGGATGGACCTAGAAGGATGTGCAACGGGATCACGGCATAAACCAAAGTGATGGAAAACCTAACTGCTCTGGTGACATAACTTGGTCAGAACCAACTGGACTAAACTCACTGGTATCACTGAGCTTTGTGTTAGTTTACAATGGAACATGTAAGCAAAAAGACCTGAAAACTGAAGCCCAGATTTACTGACACTTTGCACCTGTTTCAAAGCTACATCTGGTGTAAAATAATAGTTTAAGTATTTACTAATATGTTGAAGTGGTGAGTTATTGCATAAAACATGTGGACAGGTGGGATTCTTTGGCATTGTTATAAAGCCATTTATAGGAGTTTCCCTTCGGAGAACTAAAATAAAGTATTTAATAGAAAAAATTCCACCTCTTCATTTACTGCCATTTGTAACATTTTCCTCCAAATTAATCATGCCTTACCTATTGGGCCAAACATGGTTGTGGTTGCTGCTGCACCTGAGGAAGATCAGATGTTGAACAGCAACAGTAGGTGAAGAGAGGATTTATATTTATGCATTTTGAGTCTAAGAAGAAATTATTTTCCCAAAAAGCTACACAAGCCAAGTTTTTCTTATCTTTTCTTAACTAGGTCTATTTTTTTCCCTCCCGTCTGACATGACACACCCATAATGAATATCTTCAAAACAAGGGCTAAATGTAAAATCTTGATCCTGAAGGAAAGCTGAGACATGAGATCCACAGACCCTTTCCCAAATAATTTAAATATCATGACCTAGAAATAGTCCTAAAAATGATTAACGTAATTATGGAATTCATTGGAGAATTATCTAATAACTTATGACCTTCTATCATTGCACAGCAGGTAAAAAATAAACAGGAACAGTTGAATAGCATGTACGTATCTCTGGAAGCCGTCGGCTGATGTTGATAACGGACACCTCCAGTAATGGTCAGAGTCAGCAGAATTATTGAGGGATAGCCCCCAAAATATCTTTATAAATGGCATGAGGATCCAGAAAGAGTAAATACTTTTGTTTAAACTCCTATTCATCCTTATAGATAGTACCGGGACCTTCATGATTAATTTCTTAAAATAAAAGTACTCGAGAGAGAGTCCCTAATTCCACCAAGCCACTTTCTTTTTTCCCCCCACTTTTGTGAGAATTAGTTTTATCATTAAAAACTCAAAATGATTCCTATCTGTCGACGAGCAGAGGCAAACTTATCTCACAATACACATCATCATAACAGTGTTTGTATTGAAGTGTGCAAATTGTTCTCATAGTTTGATTTCTTCATTGATTTTTATATAAAATTATCCATGACATTATAAATACATGGTGAAGAAGCTGCTGACATGAAACTTCACAAAACACCTTATTATTAGTACTATAACCAGACATTCCAGATTATTTTTGGGCATATATACATAATCAACCATAAGCGTTTAAGTTAATTATCAACTATGAAATAATAAACCAAGAAAGATATGATGATGTTGTTTTCACCAGGTAAAGACCCAGATGTGACAAAGTTAACAGATGTTTGTCTGCCCTGCGCCAACAAGAAAACTCCTTTTAAACATACAGGTGGTGATCTCAGACACTCCCAAAATCTAAGAATTTACTACTTATTCCATTTAAGAGATATTATGAAAGCTTAGTCAAAATCTGCCCATATCGCTTTTATGCTAACAGTCAGACAGATAGACAGACCTACACTACTGAGAGCATGAGCGCTGTCTTGACAGAGCTAATGGTGGAGTCATAGAACAGAACAGTTAAATAAGACATGATTTTGGATGCAGCTTAAAGTTTTTGCGCCACATTGATGAGACATTGGTTTTTGTACTTAGAAGAATCTCTGTTATGTTATAATCTCAGTTACTTTGTAATGACACCTTGTTTGTGTGGTTTGCTTGAAGTAGAGAAATTAGCCTACGCTCTAATGTAGACAATGATCTAATTTCTTTGTTAAGACTGTCACAGTTGTTAAAACTTTTATTTTGTATGTATATACCACATGAAAAAGTGAACTAAAGCCCTGTTTTTTTCTTTCAACACAGCTTCACTTATTTTTCCATTCAGCCTCATCTTATAAGAGATATATCATCTTTTTAAATCCTTCCTTTTAACTTGTAAATCATTCATTTATTGTCGTATAAAGTAGAACCGCAATGCTTTGGTCAGAATTTCAGGTTATTCTCACTCCACACACCTTATAAAGCTGGTCTGGGGTACATCTTTAGAGCGACTCGTTTTGGTGCGCTCTCTTTAAATGTGAATGAGACATGTCATGCTCCGCCCCCCTCCAGGTCACAGAAAGTTCAACTCTACCCTGTGCCGCCATGTTTGTAGCATGAGGGATACCTAATCTCCCGGCAGAGAAACAATTTACTGATAAGTTTACTATAAATGTCAAAGTATCAAACTCACAAATTTGATTACCTGGAAGTCCACAACCTTATTTGACAGATCCACAGCAAATGTGTGACGTAATAGATTTTAAAAAATGTAATAGAGAATGTATAAAATTAAACAGACTAAAAGAAATGTGACCGAAAAGAATATAAAGATAAATGCGCAACATCAAGAGGAAATAAAGTGACATTTTTTGCATTTCTAAACACCTAAAAGTAAAAAAAAAAAACATTAAGGGCTAAAAAAAAGTGGATTCTACATGATATGTCCCCCTTAAGGTTTAGCAGCATAGTAAATAGAGAAACTATTACCAATGATCCTGATGAAGAGGAGGCTTTTCTTCCTGATTACAGATGTTCGTTTCAGTCTCACACTGACTCTTCATTGCCAAGTGTCACAGTATATAGATTACACAGTGTAAAGGCAAAAACATTAACCAGAAACACCAGAGAAATGTTGATTTTTATTAACATGGAAATTTTAGATTGCACTTCATTATCTGTAAATGAATTAATATTAGACTATTTTTTAGTTTTGCACTCAATTCTTTGTATGGTATCTGTGTATACATCTTTAGACAGTGTCTAGTGAGGTTACTGCCAAGTGTGGTAGATCCTCTATACTTCTTGTTCTCAGAGTTTGACTCAAAGAAGCACTGAGAGTGACACGAGGTATTGTTTCTCCCAGATAGACAGGAGGCCATCAGGCCTGTAAATACTGCTTGCATATGTAAGAGAAGGGGTTTTAAAAAGTAGAAAGTATGTTTATTAGTGTTTTTCAGACGTGTAAAAAGGCAACGTATTTTCATGGCAGCTGAGTTTTTCTGACCTGTTGGGTAGATAAGCTCCCACTCATTTCCTTCCCAGAATTATATTGTAATAATTTATATTGGGACACTCTAACCTATTTTCAGTTTTTGATTTTATTTACAAATATTATATCTTTATTAAATTTATTTAGTGAAATCATCCATTTTTATTAACTATGCACATTGTAATTACACAGGCATGTAATGGAAAGTCCCCTTCATCACATAGAAATATAAAGTAGCCAATTCGATTAAAGTTTTTCTTGTTTGCCATTTTAAAATGTAAAATGATATTCAGGTGAGAATAATCACAGATGTTTCTTTCAATTAGTTTTCAATATTTTTCCAGAAAATGTCCTGTTTTCAAAAACATTGTATTATTTGGATGGTTATAGGGAAAAACCACGTCTTTGCTGTTTTTCTCTCGCTGGTTGCACGCTTTTCTGTTTGTTTATTTCCCTTAGTCCAAACTTCAGCAATTATTCTTTCCGGTTATGTGTAATGACTAAAATGTTATTAGTTTTTATAATAATCCCTGGACTGTACTCATTTATCTTGCAGACTCCCCTTTCTCCTAAAGTATTTAATGACTGCCTTTGCAAATTTTGTGTATGTGAATGTTGTAACAATTCTAGTATACAAAGGCACAGGACCATCAGAAAGAAACTTAATTCAGTGATTTCCACTCTTTGTAACAGCAAACTCACATTAAATATGTCTGTAAAATAAACTCAAGAACAAGATGAGTCAGTAAATGATTTGTGTGTGTTTTAGTAATGAAATTAGTTTTTTTTTAATATAAAAAAATAATAAAGTAAATTATTTACACAAATAAACAAGACATTTTATCATGTTTTCAGACATGAAGGGATGGGTGAATCAAATCATAGAAAGGCTCTGTGGTGGGAGAGACGGAGAGACTTACCAGGTCAACAGGTCAAGCTCATAAGAAGGGCAGGGCACCATGCTAGTTAGTCTGGGATAATTTTAGATTTGGACCAAACATTTTGAGACATTTGTCATTAAGTACACAAATATAGACTCTAACTGTGCTGTTTTTCCATATTTAATGGATTCTGTTGAAGCTCTTGGAATAAATAAAGATCTCTTTAGTACAGACACTGAGAGGAATGAGACCAGTCAGGTTAGTTCGTTTTAAACACCTCAGCTTGTAAATATCTCTACATTTATCATTTACTGTTTCACAACCAGTCAAAATAAATATTATTCTGCAGCCTAGGTATAAAATACTTTTCAGCATTTTTATCTTGAAAAGTTCCCAGTGGTTGTTTTCATTAAGTTCTGATTCATTTAATGACACCTGGTTAATTAAGGATCTACCTTGCAGATAATCTGTGGAACTGATTTCTGGAAGATACAGGATGCAGTTATATTGTAACATCTTATTTCATTAAGAACTTCTCAATCAGCCCCTCATTACCTCCATCCCGCTGCCTCTCAGCCTTCTGTAATAGTGTTGCTCTGGTTGTGAGCTTGTATATAAAGAGATATGTTGATTTTGGTAACAGGGTTTTAAAACTTGAATATTCATGACCAAAGTAGACATATGAGGGACAGATAAGACACTTTAAATGATAACAATAGGAAGTTGTTTTAAAAGTATTTGGGGATTTTTTTAACAAAAGGTAGATGTAACCAGATAGGTAGCGGTTTAATTTTGCAATGTTGTTAATCTGTTCTTCTACTTGATTTTATGTAACACCACCATCCATCCATTTTCTACTGTTAGTCCCTAAAAACACACATATGAAATCCACCATGAACCAAGAGAGGCTTACTGGACGGCACTTCAGTCAACATCGAGGTTTTCTTTGTTGAAGCTAAGGCTCTTCAAAAATTTGTTTGTCAGTGTGAGTGTGTATGGTTGTTTGTCTCTCTGTGTTGGTCCTGTGATGGACTGGCAACCTGTCCAGGGTGTACACCGCCTCTCTCCCATTGGCAGCTGGGATTGGCTCCCTTTCATCAAAATGTTATGTTTCTAAATTATGCAGTAGTTATCAGTTGTTTATTCAGAAAAATACATTTTTGGTGAATCTCTATGTTCTTCATCTCCTCGTGCTTTTAGCAAGGATGCCATGAGTTTATATTTTCATGCTAAGCACTCTATACTACAAACTTTATCAGTAAAATGACTTAGTATCAGGAACAGAACTGAACCATCCAATTCCATTCGCAACATGGAAATGGCAAGTTGGGTTGACCTCTTTAGGAATCACCTCCTTTCCTAGTTTTAAGGGAGATTTTACAGTATTAGTTAGAAATGGTTCATTCCTGCATTCTTATATTAAAATCCATCAACACAATGACTGCCAAAAGAGTCTGCCATGGCTGCCAGCCAGTGGGTAAATGATGCTTTTTAATCTAGCCATGCAGTGATGACATCAAGTACATGCACATCTGGATTTCAAAATCCCCACAATTCTTATAGTTGTTGTTTAGACAAGACCGTGATGTCCTAGAGCACACTTTCTATATAAATGAAGTAAATTTGTGGCACATAACATGACTTCATAGTTCCCTTTGTATCAGTGTCTGTGTCACCAGGGTGAGGCTGTATTACATTTATATGACTCACAATCCCCTTTGGTTTTATGGTAGTAAGAGGGGCTTTCAGACTACTAAATAATTCAAGATTCACAAATCATGGAGCAGATTTCATATCAAATACTGAAGTTTCATATTTTGTTAGTAAAAATTTGATATAGATTATATTAAGCCTCCAAGGACTTTCCTCCTGCTCTGTCTTTATTCTCCCTGTTTTTTTTCTACTGACTCTACTGTTGAAACATGATGCACACAGATTATTGTTCTGTGGATTTTTAATGTTTTTCCCCATCTGAAGTAAACCTGAAACCTCTTGGAGTGGATCTATTTACAGAGTATGATACCTCCAAGTAGGTGATCAGAAACTTTTGATAAACAATTCCAACTCTTCTTTGTCGGCATGTGACAGACTGACGTTTAGCGTTTTACAGCAACATGACACAGCATCGTCACCTTCACCACAAATTAGAGCATTTCTAATCTAATTCCACTCATGAATAAAAAAGATTTTGTTTTATTTTTTGTATGAGTCACTTTTTCCTTTTTTCCTGTTTTTGAAGGGTTTTTCCTTTTTTGTATTTGTTGGGCTTTCAAAGGTGTGCTTCTAGAGACTGAGAACATCCGGATCACATAATTTTTACAGAGCAGTAAAATGGTCCAAATATAGACTGTTGTAAAGCCCTAAAGGTGAAGCCAGAGGTAGTTAGATCCAAGCTAGGTGTTATCTGATGAATGATCAGTCTGCATTGATAACTAAGTGACAGGCAGTGGTAAATGAGAAGACAACTAATGATTTTTACTGGTGGTAATTCAAGCGATGAATATACAGCAAATGGGATGTGTGTGTGACAATGCCCTCTTGGAAATTTCACCCAAGGAACTCAACTTTACTTAAGTTCTCTTGTAAACCCTGAGTCAAGTTCCACTTTAAGAATAGTTTAAAAATTAAAAATGATAAATAAAAACAAGAAAAAACCAGCTAAAAGTGTAGTTTGGCTTACTATTGAAGGGACAGACTAAATAATAATTAATGTGCTTCTGAAATTTAAAAAGGTTTGTTAGGGTGAGTCTCCATGGCAATGAGACAAATTTACCACCGAGATCAACTGTTAATGCTGACCAAATTCAAGATTATCAGGGAAATAACACTTCAGTTCTCAATGGCATTAAAAAGAATGAGGTTGCAGGGCAGGAGTGAGGCAAAGAAAACAACAATGGAGATTTAAATTGTTTCTTCCAACTGTTGTGATGGGTAACATGAGATTGCTAGCTAGCAAAATTGAAAAGTTTCAGGTGTAAATTAGGTCTCAGAGAGAATACCGAGAGTGCAGTTTTATGTGCTTCACCGAGACATGGCTGCATGAACACTTTCCAGACTGTAACGCGTATGTATTCAAGACACTCCATACAGACGGCAATAAACAACTCACTAGAAAATAAAAAGGCCATGAAGTTGGCTGGTGTCATCGTGCACATATTACTATTAAACATCAAACTACTAGCTGTGAGTTTTTGTCCATATTATTTACCTGGAGACCTCACATGTGTTATTCTGGTAGCGCTTTATATAAAACCTGGTGACAACGGAGACAGAGATGATAGATTGTAAAACCTTATAGCTGCTTTAATCCTTTAGCCAGGACGTAGAGCCAAAAGCATAACATCACATAACTGTGGTAACTTAAGGCCACAGAATACAGCATTCAAACTAGGATAACTTAGAATAACTTGAACCAATATGACAAGTGGCTTGTCTACACCTACCGCTCCAGACATAGCCTGTGATGTTATTAACTCCATAGTGACCGGGTATCAAACATATATACATACTGTATGTATATATATATATATAGCCTTAAAGCTGTAACCACAGAACTAAAAATGTCAACACACACTTATAACACACAAAGAAAAGATATCTCAGACACATTGCGGACAGAATGATCTACAGAAGGAAAATTTCCCGCCATATAACACAGACATTAATGATGTGTCCTCCATGGAAATGGGAATAGGATCCCGGAGTCTGGATATAGCTGGTTGTGAGACCTGGAGATGGTTGAACCCATATGACTCTGGAGAACCCAGAAGATCAAGACAGGAGTGTTCTGGAAATCCGATCTCTCTCTCGGGAGATTACCAAAATGAGTGTAGAAATCCAAGTCTTTTATGTGTGTGTGTGTGTGTGTGTGTGTGTGTGTGTGTTTGTGTTTGTGTGTCCGTGTCCAGGAACAAGGTTGACAGGGAGAGAACATTACAGAAACAAAGGAAACAGTTGGATAAACTGTCTGAGCACGTGCTGGCTTTCTGATGATGTTTCCTTGATGTCACATGCTTCAGAAGCCAAAACAGACACAATGGCAGAAAATTAAATGACATACAAAGGATTTTTTTTTCTAAATATAGAGGATGACCTCAGAAAGGCAAAATCACACATTCTCGTATAAAACATGAAAAATTACATATCCAGCTCTGGTCGTGGTGCATACTGAAACAATATCACAGCCACACAAAAGATTTTAACAGAGGGAAAATAAAAGAAAACTGTCTTCTAAACAGTCAACCAGTTGATGTTCATGTCGGGACACTAGCTATGAATTTGACCCATCTAGATAAGCTGTTTTTAGCCTGGAGGCTGCATATCCTTTGGCCTGATGGACAGGAGATGAATAGATGGTAACCAGGGTAGGCAGAAAAATGTAGGAAGCCCTGTTTCTGAATTCATTAGTGTATACAGTATCTCTGAGAGGTTTGTGCCCTGTAATTTCATGGATCAAAATCTTTGAGTGAAATTGTTTGCTGAGTATTCTAATTCCATAGATGGTCAGCACTAAATGATGACTGGCGACCTGCGCAGGGTGTACCCTGCCTCTCCTCCGATTCCAGCTGGGATTGGTTACATCACATGTGTCAAACTCCGGTCCTCGAGGGCCAGCAGGTTTTGCTGTTTACCTGCACTAACACACCTGATGCAAATCAAGTAGATCCAAATGCTTCTTGTCAACCTATTAAGTAATTTCATTCAGCTGTGTCAGAGCATGGAGACAATAAAAACCTGCTGGATACCGGCCCTCCATGGACCGACTTTGACACTCCTGGGTTACATGAACCAAGCGAAGCGAGTTAGAGGAGTGTCGTAAATGACACATTGTCAATCCTGGCATCTTTAGAAAGCCGGGGTAAAATAATCTCAATTTGCAGTTAAAATTAGGCAAAGCAAAGTAAATCATATAATTTTTCACATTTATTATTTAAAGAAACTTCAAAAGAAAAAAAAAACATCTTGTCTAATGTACAGGAAGGCACCATTTATTACACTAATAGATTTGTTTCTGTATTGTATGAACAGTCGCTGAACCTTTTTGTTTGTTATGCTTTCTGAACACAACACAAAGACATTTCATTTCCCTTTTTATGTCAAACACCAACGTTTAACGCAGAAAATGTTTAGTGAACTTGAATTTTCCTGCAGCACAAAAGGCAGCAACTACTTTACGCACGCGCGGAAGTGACGTGACGCTTTGCGTCAAACTTCAAATGAGCCAGGAACGCGGTTCAGTGGCTGATGAAGGATTTTAAGTGCTTTCTGACAGTTTGCTAAGAGAAAATATCCGTAAGTAGTCTTTATTCATGCTCCGTTTAGCTTTTTAAAATGAAATTATGACAATGTTGATGAATTTAAAGCTCGCTCTAATCTAAACATTATAGTTTCCTTCTCTAAACTAGAAAAATCCTCAGAGCTCTGCCAAGTCACACACTTCGGTAAAGTTAGAAAAATATTCACAGATTCGGCCTTTCCGAATTAATAGCTCGTCGACAAAACGTTACTTCTA
>JBAMIG010000010.1:812024-833459 GCA_037177335.1 Kiunga ballochi | reverse complement strand
CCTACCTCTCTTCCGATCTATGTTTTTTCTATTTTATATATATATGTATGTATGTGTGTATATATATATATATATATATATATATATATATATATATATATATATATATCCAATGATTGTAATATGTATAAATGTAAGCTAATATGTATGAAAGCAATCTAATAGCAGCTCTGTCTACTTTTCTAGTCCCGTGATGTTTAGATAATTGTGTCATTATGTCTTTCTCAAATGTTAATAAAGAAGTAATCTTAAACACCACATTAAATCAGCATGCTAATATGGCTCCATCTCCATCTGACAGCAGCTGATGTGACGAGGTGGGCTTAAGGACAAATATTCCACAGTATCCTCACAATGTTGGAATAGCAGAACAGTTCAAGCAACAACTTTGTCCCATGAGAAGATTGTTTCGTAATATTATTGTTCCCAGGATTCACTTTTTCAGAACGACTGTGGAATATGTTGGTTTGTTTTGGATGTCAGATGAAAAATTAGTTCGATAGAAGAGATTATCTCACTAAAATATCTTTTAAGAAATTTTAAAGTACTAGAGAGAAAACTAGATGCTTTAATAAGGACTTTTCTGAAAAAACTGCATCAAGGAATCGTGGAATTATTCAGACACTGACATCTAATGAAAAATAATTACACTTTTTAAAAAAAATCTTTTAAAAATAATTTTTAATTTGTAACTTCCACATTTATCTATCAGGATCAGGCTGTTTGATAATAATGCTGCCGTTTGTAAGGGTTTGTTTAAGTCCAAGTAAATTAACTTAATCCAGTTTCAATGAAAATCTTTACATGGGAACAAAACATTGCTAATAATTGTATTAAATAGTTGGTTAATACAAGCTTAATTTATTTATTTACAGAAACTGGCTCATGTTAGCTAGCCACATTTAAATCTACGATAAATTTATTGACCTAATTTGTAGTTGGATATTAAGCTAGAAATGCAATTTCAGCAAAATACCTAAGAAAATGCTTCTGAAACACTGACTGTGGGTAGCTGTCATTGGAGCACTCTGGATATACTGAGAGTACCCCAACATCAAATTAAATTAAATGGATATTAAATCAACGTATTCAGACAGAAAGTAAGAATGGCATGATGATAAATTCCTTTTTTCTTCTTTTTTTTACCCGCGTTTGTAATATCTGACGTCAGTCACATGCGACGTAGGTGCTGTTTTGGTACTGAACTGGTACTGCGCGTGCGCAATTTTGGGAGTCCTTGGCTGGTCGGCCTCCTGTAGGTTACATATCTTGAGAGGTAGACAGACAAAATGCAAAGCTGGACACAGATGTATCGCTGCTTGGCCACGGTAAGAATGGTTGCGTTTCCGAATACCTCGTCGTATCACAGGGGGTTTCTGACTCATCTTACGAGATTGTAATTCTGTTGTTACTCTGATTTTTTTAACAGCGGTACTAGGCTAGCTAGCAGCTCGGCTAACAGCTAATGCTGTAAACTTGTGTTTATGTGTTTAGAAAAACATAAGTTGGGAAGTTCTATTTACTGCTTATCACCATATTGGGTCATAAGATATTGTGCACGCATGCTATTTTCATGCTGTGTAAAACGTAAAAATAACTAAATTCAGCTGTATCTACAGCTGTGTATGTAATTGTATAATTTAGTGACCTCACTGAAAGTCATGTTAGAATGTAACCCTACACTGAATTTAGTTTATGTCGTAAACAGATTATAGGTTATGTCCTAAAGTCTGTCAGTAATCAAGCAAAACAAACAAAAACATTGTTTCTTGTTATCCCTTCAATTTGAGAGGCAGTATTTAACCCTCCTTTAAACATCAGATTAGTCTGCGGAAAGAAAGCTGGCTAAGTTTCTTTTCCAGTGTAACATTTTCATATGCAACATATAATTGGGTCATTTCTTTATCATTCAGATAACTTTCTTTATTTATCATACAATTTAGACTTTTTATACTTAATTTTGTTTGTGTTGCCTATGTCAGCTTTTATATGACGTTTATATTTTGGAGCTTAATTATTGTCAATTAATGTCATTTCTGCTTTTGAGGTTATTCTTAATGTTTTATTGAACTGATTTGCTTTGCAGCGCAGCCACCATATACCCTGCAAACTGCATGGAACTGCTGCAGTTTTTGTCCGAACCTACGCCGATAAAGCTGCCAGTAAGATGTCTGTGAATCTTAAATAATGACATGGACCAAACCACACGTTTTCTTTTAGGGTTATTTCTTCTTGCTCCTAAAGCATAATTTGTTTAAATAAGCTGGCAAAAATTTTACAGTAAATATAATGCATTTATTAAAATGGATTTTTATTATTGAAATATAATAGTCAAATATTGATGTTGTGGACAGGTAATTTTCTTTCAGTGTAGTTAAATGTAAATATATCTGATAGTATTAAATATTTTCACTATTACATAAGCAGTACAGTGATTTACACAAAGTTGACTGAGAGCTAGAGGATGTTTTTCCAATCTGGATACTAAACTCGGGAAACTTTTACAGATAAACAGATTTCTGAAGTGGTTTTAGTTTCCCTTTGAGTGGACCAGGTGTGCAGACAAAACAAAGTTTAAACTCTTTCTCTTTGTGGAAGGTTTTACTTTTTGTGTGGGACAATAGTTTCTTTTTGTCATTCCCAAAAACTCTTGCCGTGTTGCTTTGAAGTTGTATTTGATCCATGGGGATTGTGTTTTGTAGTTGATGCAGATGTGACAGTGGTTGGATCCGGTCCGGGCGGCTACGTCGCTGCCATCAAAGCTGCGCAGCTTGGCTTTAAGGTAACCCACATGCCTGACAGATCCTGCAGTTTGTACCTTCAGATTCAGCCTTATGCTGCTTTTTAGTTAATAAACTAAAATATGTTGATCATAACACTTCAGTTTAATTTGACAGACCGTTTGTGTTGAGAAAAATGCCACACTAGGAGGAACGTGTCTCAACGTCGGCTGCATCCCTTCAAAGGTAACTAGTTACACTCGTATCATATTGCGCTCAAAACGCACCGCTATGTGGCTGCAAATTGTTGCTCTGTGTTAACTAGGGATTTTTGTATTATAGGAGTCTTTTTAAGACATTACCTCTTAGTTTGGTTTTGTCCTTAACACTATTTGTTTGTTTTTTTTACATGTTGGTCAGGGGCTTTTCTACATTTTTTTCTTTTTTTTTTTTTTTTTTTTTTTTTTTTTGCTCTTTTAAGACGTATTAGTCTTCAAAGCAACAGGACTTGTTTACCAATGGGGTTTACTAATGATGCTTTCCAAATTCAAGATTAACAGTGAAATAACACTCTCAGTCCCAGTGGTGTTGAATAGAAGAGGAAAATGCAGAGCAGGAAGAGGCAGAGAGAAAAAATATGAAGATTTAAATAGTTTTTTCCAACTGTTGTGACGTGAGATTTCTAGCTGACAAAATTGACAAGCTCCAGGTGCTAATTTGGTCCCAGAAAGAATACAGATTGCAGTTTTATGTGCTTTACTCAGACATGGCTGCATGAACACATCCCAGACCAGGTGTCACCAACTGCGGTCCTCGAGGACTACCTCCAGAAGCTTTTAGGGTTTTCCTGGTAAAACACACTTGATTCAAATGAAGATCTTATTCAATAATTTGTTTTAATTTTCTACACCTGCTTGTTAATGACCCATTGTTTGAGTCAGGTGTTTTGTACCAGGAAAACCCTGAAAGCTTCTGGATGGTCCCTCGAGGACCGCAGTTGGTGACCCCTGTCCCAGACTGTAATGTGTTTGTACACGGCTTCAAGACGGGCTGTGTAGACCGCAATACATAACAGTGTTTGTGTCATCCTGTGTGTCATGTCACTGTTAAGGAAAAGATTTGCACAAGAGACATGGAACTGCTAGCTTGTTAACTGTATTAACCCACTGCGCCACCATGCAGCCCCCAACCAATATCAAAATACTTAATTTATCTTTTAATTCAACACTGCCCTCTAGTGGATAAACGGACTTAATAACTGTGGTGAAGTCAAAGACACAGAAGTGCTGACAAAGTTTCAGACAGCATCCACATTTACTTATGAAGGGAGCATCAGGTGTTATTGCTCAGGTCATCTGCTTGTTCTGTTTCAATCAGCAGTCTCTTTAGTGTCTGTAAACAGAGTTTAAGATGAACCACACAAATCAAAACAGAAATCCAGTATTTGAAACATTTTAAGTATTTGCTGGTTTCAGAACCATAAAGTCACATCAATATTGTCATTTTTGTAATAAAAGATAATGAAATTCAAACCTCAAAAATGTAAAACTGCTGGATTTTTTTGCTCATACTTTTGTTCACAGAGGGGTGTACTGAACCCCACCTTTGTTTGTGAACAACTGAGTCTTATGGAGATGTACGTGTTTCCAGTTAACCTCTTCTCCTGTGGAATGATCCAAAAGTTTTGGTTTTTATTATTTTCAAAACTGAATACTTATTCAGTTAGGTATAGGTTAAAATAATTTTCAAACCATTGTGTTATGTTTTTATTTATGTTTTGCATAATGTCTCAACTTTCTCTTCGGCTTCCTCCCACACTCCATAGACATGCATCTATGGGGCGGCTGTGGCGCAAGTAGTAGAGCGGGTCAATTCGTAACCAGTGAGTTAGTTGTTCAAGTCCCGGCTCTGGCGTCCACGTGCCGAAGTGTCCTTGAGCAAGACACTGAACCCCCAGTTACTCCCGGTGCTGCGTCATCGGTGTGTGAATGTGTCAGATAGTGTTAAAGCGCTTTGAGTACACCAATGTGTAGAAAAAGCGCTATACAAGTACAAGAACATTTACCATCTTGGGGCTGATTGGAGAATAAATTGCCCGTAGGAGTGAGTGAGTGTGTATGGTTGTTCGTCTATGTGTGTTGGTTCTGTGATGGACTGGCGGCCTGTCCAAGATGTACCCCGCCTCTAACCCAATGACAGCTATGATTGGCTCCAGCCCCCCTGCGACCCTGTTCAGAGAAAAAGGCGTTCGAAAATGGATGAATGGATGGACAATGTCCCAACTTTATTAGGATTGGGCTTGTATGTTTATTTGGTCCTGAGTTGATGATTCTGTTTTTGCAGGCTCTGCTCAACAACTCTCACTTGTACCACATGGCTCATGGAAAGGACTTTGAAAGTAGAGGCATTGAAAGTAAGTCAAAAGCATATTGTCAGCTTTATAAAGGTGATCAGTCACAGATGTGTCTTCATAGTTTATCACAGTGTACACTCATCTGTTAGTCGACTGGTGTCGTCTATCTTCATCTTGAATGGACAATTAAACTAAGTTCTCCAGATATATTTGCATTGAAATGTGGGGAAAGTTTAAAATTCACGGCTCATTTTGAACGAACAAAGCAGATATAGTGTTTGTGGCTGTGAAGAGCATGATATCCTACCAGACATGATGCCATGAAAGAGAGTCAATTGTTTCCGATGTGGAGTTGTGGACACTTTTTGCAAGACCTTGAGGGGTAATGGGTTTTCACTTGGTCTACTTGGGTTTTGTGGACTTGAACTCCTTTTAGGGCTACCCTTTATCTCTGACTGTGTTCGTAACTTTTATGAACAGAATCTGAAGGTGCACTCGAGGTATGGCTGTGCTCCAGCTTGTTGGTGTGTTTCGGTTTGGTATAGTTGTCTGAAGAAAGAGCTAAGCTAAGAGACCAAGTTATCAAATTATTGGTCAATCTACATTTTTGTACCTCATCTGTGGTGAAAAGCTGTGGGTAGTGAGCAAAAGAACAAAATCCTAAGAGGCCAAAATAATATAAATGGAATATGGCTTTTTATATTTCCATATAAAACAAAGTGGAACAATGCCAGGAAGTATGCCGCTGAATGCAGTTGACCTTTTTCAGTTTCGGGCATCTCGTTGAACCTGGAGAAGATGATGGCACAGAAGAGCGGTGCAGTGAAAGCGCTCACTGGAGGAATTGCACATCTGTTCAAACAGAACAAAGTGAGGTTCAGCCTACACCTCCAAGTCATTTTACAGCTGATAAAACCACAAGAATGATTGTGTTCATCCTGTGATATCACTTCCTCCAGGTAACTCATGTCAATGGCTTAGGAAAAGTGACCGGTAAGAACCAAGTTACGGCCACATCAGCAGATGGTAGTGTGCAGATCATAAACACCAAGAACATCCTCATTGCCACGGGCTCTGAGGTCACACCTTTTCCTGGTATCCAGGTATGACATCATTTGTGTCCATGTTAGTCCATGCAGAGAAGGCCAGCTATTTGGACTATTAACTGTGCTGCCATATTTTATCAGATCGATGAGGACACCGTCGTGTCTTCAACAGGAGCTCTGTCCTTGAAGAAAGTCCCAGAAGAGCTGATTGTGATTGGAGCTGGCGTTATTGGGGTGGAGCTGGTTAGCATCATCTCTCTTTCCCTCACACATCAGCTTCATAATGTCAAACTTTCCTGCCTCTAAAACCTTTTTTCAGTAAAAGACTCTGAGATCAGGAGACAGTGGATAGTTGCTGCTTAGTGTGAGACATGTGTCCTCCTGTCCTGCAGGGGTCAGTGTGGCAGCGTCTGGGCTCTAAGGTCACAGCAGTCGAGTTCCTGGGCCATGTTGGTGGCATGGGCATCGACATGGAGATCTCCAAGAACTTCCAGCGCATCCTGCAGAAACAGGGCCTCAAGTTTAAACTCGGCACCAAAGTCATGGGAGCCACCCGGAGGCCAGATGGGAAAATCGATGTAGCGTGAGTTCACCTTTCTCTCTTCTTCCATTTATGTATGAAAAATGTCTGAACTGATGATGTTGTTTTTTTTTTATATATATTTTAGGGTAGAGGCAGCAGCTGGAGGGAAGAATGAAACTCTGACATGTGATGTGCTGCTGGTCTGCATCGGCAGACGACCATACACAGAGAAACTGGGTCTGGAAAGTGTTGGCATTGAGCTGGACAACAGAGGTCGTATTCCTGTAAACAACCGCTTCCAGACCAAAGTACCCAGGTAGGGCTAAGAGAGGCTTTTAGAACCCAGGTTAAAACCCATAAAGTCTGATTCTTGCCGAGTTGTGATTCTTACTCTAACTTAAACTACAGAAAGTTTTTTCCCTGATCAGGTAGATCAGGTGTGGGAACCCTGATCCTGATGTGTGCGCTTGTATCAGTGATGCTGATTGATCTGTTTATGAGCCACTCATTGTCAAATGTATTGAAAAAGACTTTGCTACAATCTGACTCTTCATCATCAGATTAAAAGGTTTGTGATCAATCACAATAATGATCTTTTCCCCGCAGCATTTATGCAATTGGTGACGTGGTTGCCGGGCCAATGCTCGCCCACAAGGCTGAAGATGAGGGAATCATTTGCGTGGAGGGCATGGCTGGTGGCGCTGTGCACATAGACTACAACTGTGTTCCCTCCGTCATTTACACTCACCCTGAGGTGGCCTGGGTGGGAAAGTCCGAGGAACAGCTGAAGGAGGAGGTGAGTTGGCCCAAAACTAACCTCCAAACATGGTTTCAGCCTGGCTCTACTCCCTGAAACCACCGGAAAACTGAGACGTTAAGTAGTGCAGATCAAAGTCCAGGATCAACTCTGATCCTTGTAGGGTGTTTTTCAACCAAGCTGGTTCCCATGCTGGTTCTGTTCTTGGGATAGAACCAGAGCTCAGCTGGTTCAACTCCAAAGCTCCCGTTTTGTTTTCGACCAAAGGAGCCTGGTCGGTTCTGCATCATTACGTAATCTGAATCATGTTTACATACGTAATATTAAACGTCACAGCCTCCTCCTGGCACATATGAGTAACGCTATAACAACAACACTTAACAGACTTCCTGGTGTTGAAATTATGAGTTTTCTCTCCGGTATCATCCACCATGGACAGGAGGAATAACTCCACCATGGCGGCGTTCAGGGCACCAGTGTTTAGTTCACCTGCCATCACCAAGATCAGAAATAGAAGCAAAAAGATGCAGCTTGCTTTAGGATCGTTTGTTACCGCTGCATCCCAGCTTCCTCTTCTGATCTTTGAAATCTTTTTAAGCTCTTATCATTTGTTGATCAGCTGGTCAAAGCTCCTTTCATAGCTGCAGAGCTCCCGTGGCTGCGGCCGTCTCTGGCTGCAGCTGCTTGAACACACACTTTGTCCAATTTGCTCAACAGGCGACAATGAAGCCAGGACACACCGAGCCTCTTCCTCAGACATATTCTTCTTGTTCTCAGAGTTTACTTCTTTGCTTTTATTAAGATGTGGGTTCTTGTTTGAAGCTAATATTATAGACAAGTAGCCCTGTCCCCAGCTGTGGACATAAGCTGCGTGAACCGGTTCTCAACTCTTCCCCAGCACAGAGCTGGTGCTTGAATTAAACCAGTTTTGAGAACCAAGAGTCGGTGCTTAGGCGGTGGAAACACAAAAAATGGCTGCCTAATCCGGCGCTGGCTTCGAACCAGCATGGGAACCAGACTGGTCCAAAAAACACCCGTAGTCTCACAAGATTCTCTGCTTCCTTTGTTTTGAGGAACAGTTTATTAAAACAATCACATTATAGCTGTGTTCCAATTCAGGACATGTCGTCGGCCGCATGCGCCCCGCTGCTGCAGTGAAAGGCTCCACTCTTTCCAAGAATTCTTTCATTTCGGATCGAATATTTTTATATAGATAAACACATTTGTCCCAACCAGACAACCGGGGACGGCACTGTGTTCCATGATCACAAAGGAATTTTATCACGTGTCTGACGAGGATTATTTTTCATGTAGGGCTCAGCATCTTGCTCAAGAATACTTGGATATGTTGTTGGGGGTAGCGTGGAACCTATCACTGCTCTTCCATCTGAGATAAAAACCATGAGCGCATGTTTCCTGTGTTGATTTGCATTCTGTGCAGCACAGGGTGGAGAGGGAGCCATGGCATGTATCCTGACAACACCACAGAATATTGTGAATTTAGTTACAGGTCAAGTCATCCAACCTTATTTGTAAGATTCCCTGTAAACTAAGGCTGGGTGATATGACGTTTATATCTTTTGGACAATAGAAAATGTCTATCGTTTAATAAGAGGCACCATCGTTTACACCATGATAGGCGTGATTCTGTCCAGAAGCGCTTTACAGCCATCCCCTTTCAATACGTTAACAAGCATGTGAGAACTACGATGATGACAGACGTTTTTCAGAGCAAGGTAATTCTCTACAACATGACCACCTAACCCAATCCCAGGAGCAACTTTTTTAGTACACACTATTTTTTTAGTATATAATTTCTAACTGTATTTCCACTGAGCAATTTTATATTCTTGTGCTTGCAGGCTTCTCATTATTCCATTATTTCTTATCACTGCTTTGTGGCAGGACTTTACACAAGTAGTTAATATTTTATACATGATGATTAATAATGCTAACTGTCCTCCACTCCATCTTTCAGTATTCCAGCATCAATAACATAATTCCTCGGTGCTGAACGTCCAGCAGTGATTTTCCATCTTTCCCGTCTGTTCCTTAGGGTGTTCCATACAAAGTTGGGAAGTTCCCCTTTGCAGCCAACAGCCGAGCCAAGACCAACGCCGACACCGACGGTTTGGTGAAGATCCTTAGCCACAAGGAGACAGACAGGATGCTCGGTGCTCACATTGTTGGAAGTGTAAGAACAGAATTATCTATTGGTTGGTTTGCAAAAAAAGAAGAAAAAAAAAGAAAACCTGAAAATCCCAAATAATTCTTTTTTCTTCTTTGAAGCAGTACAGTATAACTTTCTGACTCTATCCTCATACAAAACATTTGTTTAATTTGATTTGTTGTAATGTTCAGGAGGATGACATGACTGTGAGCTGCTTGGTTTTATTATCAGTGAATTCTTGTTTAAATGAAAACATGTTTGCATCCCTGCAGGGAGCAGGTGAGATGATCAATGAAGCTGCTCTGGCAATGGAGTACGGCGCCTCCTGTGAGGACGTGGCCCGAGTCTGCCACGCTCACCCGGTATGTACCACTGCTACAGTAGTGTTTCTGTTATACTAACATGTCGCCACATAGTTTTACTCTATGAACATGCTGCATCATCTAATTCTCTGACCTGGTAAATTCTGGTTTCATGGTGCAGACATTTTAACAACCTTCCTCTCCATCTTCATTCTTCCTGCAGACTGTGTCGGAGGCTTTCAGAGAAGCCAACCTGGCTGCTTCTTTTGGCAAAGCCATCAACTTCTGATCTTCCAGCTGCTGTCGTATCTTCAGTGGACATTCAGCAGAGAGGAGACGCTGTGTGTCCAACCCCCTGGGATTTCCTGTTTATCCAGACCGCTTCACAATTAGCTTCATTTAATTTAAGTATAATAATAAAAGGCTTATTAGAATAAATATTCACTGCAGAAAGCCTTTTTTTTCCATGGTTATTTAAATAAAAAACCCCAGAGGATCCAATTCTTTACTAAGATACAGTGCAGAAACATAAATATTATTTAGCAGATGGTCAAGATATAGTTTTGTCTTTTTTTGCAGTTGGGAAGAATTCAGCTCAACAAACGAAAAGCTGCAGGAAACTGCAGCTATTCATGGTTTGATTCAGAATTAGGTTGGTGACTGGATGCAGAAAAATGGAGCAGCTGATCTCTGTGAATCTGTAGTGTTATTACTTGTGGGGTCTTACTGATCCTAAACTGTTATCTTCACCAAACAATGTAACTGTGTCATACTTATTTTTGCCTCTCTCAAAAACCAAAACAATAAATTCAGTTCAAGTAATCCCTCATCTGTCTTTTTGTTTTTGCCAACAGTGTCTTACATAGCAGCCTTCAAATAGAATATTCAGTTCCACGCAGAAAGGTGAAAACGGGGATACTAAAAACATTTTATCAGGACCTACAAAGGAAATTAACAGGCAAAAATGTTTAATACATAACGGTACATGTACTAAACTTGTAGGTTGCTTCCATATACTGTAATGTCCTTTCTCATTTCAGGACAAAACAGTCTTAATGCTAATTTACTCATTTTTTTCAAAACATTCAGTAAGTTTGAATAAATTTGAGTGTAAATGGTTAAAAACAAATGAGCTTCAAGAGGTAGTCACCTGAAATGCTCTTCCAACAGTCTTGAAGGAGTTCCCAGCTCATCAAGAGAATGCCAAGAGTGTGCAAAGCAGTAATCAAAGCAAAAGGTGGCTACTTTGAAGGACCTAGAATATGACATACTGTATTTTCAGTTGTTTCACACTTATTGGTTATGTACTATACTTCCACATGTGTTAATTCATAGTTTGGATGCATTCAGTGTGAATGTACAATGTTCATAGTCATGAAAATAAAGAAAACTCGAATGAGAAGGTGTGTCCAAACTTTTGGTCTGTACTGTATGTTCATTTATTTCTTTTGTTTCTTTTATTTTTAAATTGTAATATGCCAAATAAGGTTTTCAGATTGAATAAAAGCTAGTTATTTTTACCCATAATTTCATGGATCAAGCCATAAAGGGTTAACACTCAGCTGTTTCTCTTCTAGTCAAATTTGTAGGAAGGAAAAATTGTCTATGGCTATATTAGGCTCTATAAAAACTTCCTGATAATTTAGAGAACTGCTGAGATGTTTAATTCCAAACAAGCTGATACTGTCAGTTTCATAACTTATAAACAAAAGGCAGAGTTTATGACATATAAAGGAAAAACTGATGTCAGAAACCTGGAAGTATGTTGTTAAATAAGAGCAATGCTGGGAACTCCACCTCTGTTTGAACACTGTGTGTGTTCATCAGGTGTGGTGGCTGCTGCAGGTAAAACAACTGAAGATGGCAGACTAAGTGTAACCAGGGCACGTTTTATTACAAAGCCGACTGAAAAGGAAGTAGAGGTCTAAGGTGAAGGAAAGCGAAATGTCTGGATAAACCTATCAAGGTATTATTTTTTTTTACTGTTGCTTTCTTTGGGATTTTATTCTTATTTTGTGTGATATTAATGAGACACACAGCTAAAGTGTTGCAGTTTTTCTCCATGTCCTTAGTAGTTCATTATTTTATTCACTTACTCTAATATCTAAGTGTTACTGTCCACTTTATTGTGTGATTGTTCTTGTTCTTTGTTTTCTCTTTTCCTTTTTATACATTTTTCTGCCTGTTCTTTCAGTTGCCTTCCAATAAATTTACAATCTTTTTTTATTTTTAATATTTTGCTTTATTTGTTGTAACTTCACTATGAACACAGTTTTTTCAGAAGCTTTAAATGTGACTTTAAAAAAAAAAAAAACATGTTAGACAGGATTTTCTTACAGTACTTTTCAGGAATAGGTCTCCAGAATACTTCAAGGACTTTCCAAAATTTCTGCCTTTTGTTGCTTTCTGTATCTGTGACATACAATAAATCTAAATGGTGAAAAACCAGAGATTTTGACTCTGGATCTTAGTGAACTTTCAAGCAATGCCATTCTTATAGCTGGTAAAAGTTTTAACCCCACACCAGGTTTTAACAACTTAGCAGAAATTTCACAATAAACTATGAGGGGGAAACTTTCATCAAAGAGATTTTAGATATTCTGTTTAGGTTTTGCTTCTGTTTACTGAAAGAGAAAAAAGAGCATCTTTAAGTAAGCTATCGTGTTGAATGTAGATTAATACATTGGATTTATACTGCTCCTTACACTGCAGGACCTCAAAAAGCTTTATTAGAATAAAAAAAACAATGTGTAAGAGAGGAAACCAAAGCTTGTGTTTAAAAGATGTGTCTTGAGACTTTGAAAAAACAAAAAAAAAACAATTTGTGGTTAATGATACCCTCAGGGTAAAGAGCAACCCACAAGCATGGGGTTGTAACACAAACGACCCAGCTCCCATGATCCTGAGTTTGGCTCTGCACATGAGGAGGAGGTTTGAATAAGGGGAGCGAAGGGAGTTTGTTGTTTTTATTTTGCAGCAAGGAGTTCTTTAGGGTGAGGGGTTGCATGTCCATGACTAAAATGGTTTGTGAAGACAGAAACACCTCAGATGCAGTCTTATCTCTTGTAAGCCAGTGGAGGAAACAGATGATGGGAGTTATAAGGTTAAGTTTGCCAGGAGCCTGATTTATAAAGCTTGCTAATGAACAAACAACAACTGGGAAGTAGTTTGGTATTAATTAAAAAAGTGCATAGCAGTGCACCAGCTTAGAGCCCTGTTTAGTAACATTTTGCAGAAAAAAAATGGCAGCATAGCTGATAAGATGATTCAGTTTAAATCCACTTCAGTTTTATTTATATAGCCCAGTATCACAACAAAGTTGCCTCACAGGGCTTCACACACACACAGTTTATCACATAGCAGACATAACACAATGAACACAAGTAATAACTTCACTAAACTAAGTAGAGCCAGGATATCTCTGTCCTTTGACCCTCCTTAGCGGTAAGGAAGAACCCCTAAAAAAAAACCCAGTTGTGGGAAAAAAAAACTAAGAAATCTCATGGAGCCCACATTGAAGGAGACATCCTCTCCCAGGATGGACAGGCAGATGTGGCCAGGACTGTTATCAACTGGCTCATCTATATTCTAAATTAACGTTCTGGTCTGTAGCATGCAGAGGTTGGTCTTCATCCAGACAGGGGAGTGGGGGTAAGGGATTAGGAGGTACAGATGAAGAGAGGGTAAGGGCCCATAGGTTGGGACTGGAGCACAGACTGGATCAGCTGAGGTCCAAACATCATGGGGACATCCATCAGCAGCCAGGCATATGAAACAGTCTTCACTCCGGGAGTGGGAGATGAATTTAAGCTGCATTAAAGTTTTACGTGTTATATTCTATTGCACTTTAGATTATTGTAATTCCTAGTCCAGAAAGAAAAAATCCTGTCCTGCAATTGTTCCAACCAGTCATCATCTGCCAGGTAAACTATCCTGTTAGTGAAAACATCTATGCTAAATGTACAGGCAGATCCACAGACATGGCAGGGCTTTTACTTTCTGGAACCTGGATTGTACACCTCTATCAGAGGTATTATGTGACCTATGCAACCACAGCTCCCCTTTTTGAATCAGGGTAATGTCTGTCAACTTGTAATATACAGTCCCCAGGTGGCAATATCAATGAGTTTATTTCTGAAATGGACATGTTACTCTCTGTCATTCCTGATAATGGCACACCGCTTGTTGTGATGGGTGGCATGAGCATACACATTGGCAAAACACAAGCAAATTACTTTTTGGATCTTGCACACTCTTTCAATCTCTAACTGATTCAAACTCTGCCGACACACAAAGCTGGCAACTGTGTTGATTTGGTACTGACCAGAAACTGCTCCACCGTTCATCTGTCAGTCACCCCACTGCACCTCTCAGAACACTTCCTGGTCAAATTATCTATTGTCCTTCCTCTTGTCACTCAAACAGCTCCAAAAATGATGGAATTTGAGATGTCTCAGTCCTAAACATCTGTCAGACAAGGTTTACTCTACCCGCCATTCCCACTCAGACTTTTCATTAGTGTCTGCAAATGAGGCTACAGAAACACTTTGCTCCTCTCTCGCTTCCTCTCTGGATAAACTTTGTCCCCTGATGTCAAACCCAGCTAGACTAAATCCTCCCAGCCCATGACTCACTGATGTTCTAAGGCAGGGGTGTCAAACTGAATCCCCGAAGGGCCGGTATCCAGCAGGTTTTTATTGTCTCCGTGCTCTGACACAGCTGACTGAAATTACTTAATTGGTTGACAAGAAGCATTTGGATCTACTTGATTTGCATCAGGTGTGTTAGTGCAGGTAAACAGCTAAACTTGCTGGATACCGGCCCTCGAGGACCGGAGTTTGACACACGTGTTCTAAGGCATCACAAACTAGGACTCAGGGCGGCCAAGAGATAATGGCGTAAATCAAAAGAACACACTGATCTGTCTACCGGCAACAACTCTCGCTTTTCACATCCAGCCTAAAGGTTGCTTAGATAGACTTTTATTAGAAATTGATCCGCAATGCTCCTTCCACACGTCAACTATTCATGGTCTTTAACTCCCTCTTTTCACCTTCACCTGCTCAACCTCCCACTGCGCTGACTGCAGAAATATTTGCTTCACATTTTACTGAAAAGGTTGCTGCATAAGTAACCAATTCTCAAAGCCTGACCAGCTCAAACCACAGCATCCAGCCTATGGTGCCTCTCTTAGCTCTTTCTGTCCTCTAAATGAGGACGATGTCTCAAAACTACTATTGAGCTCAAAACCCACTACCTGTCCTCTTGACCCTGTCCCTACGGACATCTTGGCAGCTTAAGTTCAATGAAAAAATGTGATTCTGGTTGATTCCTTTGCAACCACCACAACAACAAAGTTGTTATTTTTCTACATTTATGTTTAGAGATCTGAAAGAATGTACTTCTAAATGAAACATTATTAATCAAATACATCCGAGGTGTCCAAAGTGGGTTTATGAAGGCTGCTATCTTGCTGATTTTTTAGGTATTCCCGTTCGAACACACCTGGCTTCCATTAAACGGATACAAAAAAACAATGAAGTTCAGCAGAATGACTGATCAAAGTCAGCTGTGTTGGACCAGGGATAGTACCAGAGATAAATGGAAAACCTGCAGGACTGTGACCTTTGAGTATCGGACCTGGACACCCCTGATATACATAAACCAAGTGGATACTATGAAAGGAAAATGTAGATTCGTCACTAGAAAAGTTAGCAGAGTGAAGCTGAAGTCATAATGTGTCCTAAATTACAGAAGTTTTCACTAAAAATAGAGAAAATATCCAGCATGTAGTCATGACACCAAAAATGTACCCATAGAAATAATGAGGACAATAAAACACAATGTCAGAATTCTTATTGTGAAATTGTCAAGGCTTGAACAGAGGACAGAAGTAGGTATAACCCAATTTAGAGTGAGACTGGCTTGTCTAGTGAGTATTGCTGAACAGGCGCTTCAGTTTTAGAGCTGGTAAGTTGTAAGGAAATTATACTCCTTCCATACCTTTGAATCCTATACACAGATGGTGTGCTGTGACAGGGATGATAGTTGACGAAGAGCTGATTAGGATCGGCATAGCAATGAAAAATAAAACATGGCAGCTGATGAGCTGACTAAGCGACACACATGTCTCTGTGTGTCGGTTAGAGGTCTAACAACTCGAGTGATGCATTTTGTCTGGTTTGTGAGGTATGACTGGAATCAACTAAGAATCAACTAATGAAATTGGTCATTCAGGACAGTGCAGGTTCTGTACTGTTTCTGTACCGGCTAGATTCCTTTTTGTTTCTTAGTTTATAGTTTTATTTAAATTTTTCTTGTAAAATAGATTTCATTTACTTGCTGATGAGGTTTTAAAATTAGGGTTTACATAATAAGCATATGCTTCAACCAATACCTCTTGAAAGTGAGTGAAGAAGTTTAAATAGTTGTTGCTTAGCATCAGGAACTGAGGACGTGGCATTTGCTAAATAATGTCAGACCTCTGTTACCTTGCAGCAGACTAAGTAACTGGTTGTAAACAGTAAGGATGAGCAGTAACTCGATAAGAACATAAAATTATCCACAATAAATATAAATCCTCCATTTTTTATTAATCTTCATTCTTTCAGCTAAATTTGATATTTATTGTCTATAATATATAATCTGTATACAGTGACAATTAGGAAAAGCTTGTGAAAAACAATTTTCAAAACAGTTTGTGTCATTTAGATAATTGATTAATAAAATTAAAACTAAAAAGTAATTAAAATTTTACTAAATGTTAATAACCACTTGATTAAAATAGCACAATCTGCTAAAGACCCCTATCATATACAGTTATAGAAAGTTGAGCATGTTTTGTACAACATGCCATAATTGATCCCACATCTGAAAATGCTGTGGTAGAATGAAAAATGTGTGTCTAAAAACATATAGAAGGTATTGTGGGTTTATTACTGAGGTTCTTCTGCCACTGTGGAACCAAGCAGGATGTGTGGGTGTTGTCACAAACCATTTTACAGTTTTTGTCTGGTGTTGTGTTTCCCTGATTACCCTGAAAACAGAGGGAGGAACGGTTTCCTCTCTTTGATCAACAAGGCTTGTTTTTCTGAATAACTTGTCCATTCCCAATGATACGTAACTTCCTTTCCCAGATCAGAAAGATTTGAGTTTCACCTTTTCAGAGATGGTGGTGTTTCTGTAGACCTCCACAAAAGTAAGTAAACCTCCTAAAGCTTTTCTTTGAATTATTTAGATTATGTTAAATACTTTTTAAAAGGTGCCGTCAGAATTAAAATCCAAAAGTTTGCAGCTTAGCCCACATCAGAACATTTACATTGTTTTTTTCAGTCCTGGAGAAAACAGGAGGACTTGCTTCAGGGAGACAGGACAGAAATCAGCTTACAATCAGGAACAAATTCTGTTCTATTCTGATTCTGATTCTGATTCTGATTCTGAAATATGACAATATTACTGCCATGCATGAACAGAGGGGATTCTGAGGCTGTCACGGTCGGAAGCTCTGAGTTTGGGTGTGGACCCAGTTGCAGGCAGGAATTGGCAAGAAGCAGAAGGAACACAGATAAAAATGATTTATTGAATCATGAGGATTAAGATTAAAGACTAAAGAATACAACTATTATTGAACCCGCAACCCAAACTTAGAAACCAAGGACTTGAATAAAACTGACTTAAACAAGAACAAGTTAGACACATTCAAAACCAACATAAGTGACACCAATGAACTGAAAACAAAGCTAAACAGGAACAGGAAACCGAAAAGAAAAAAAAAAACTCACCAAGTGTTCAAATAATGACGGAGGCTGTTTATGTGGAAAGTTAGGCAGAAGAAGGAGATGCGTTACCAGAGTATGAATCAGGCTTGTTTGTTCATGGTGGAGGCTGCAGGAGGAGTTTGACTCAAGTATGTCAACAGAATCCAGCAGTCTCGAGATTCCTTATGTCTCAATGAGAAAACAGCAACTTTCAGTTCAGGATTTTTTATTTTACTTGGCTGTTAGTTATTTGTTTGACAGTGAATGGTTGACTTGATTGATGGCGAGTTGTCCAGCTTTTCTGTATAAGCAACATATGAGT
The DNA here is from genome assembly GCA_037177335.1 of Kiunga ballochi. Lineage (NCBI taxonomy): Eukaryota > Metazoa > Chordata > Actinopteri > Atheriniformes > Pseudomugilidae > Kiunga > Kiunga ballochi. The sequence continues at coordinate 815,509 of JBAMIG010000010.1, read as the reverse complement.
GATGGGAAAGACAGAACGAAGACGAGAAAATGCTCTGGTATAAGAATGATAAAAACTTCTGGATGTGCATGTCACTTCTGTACACATTAAATAATCTCAATCTGTATCGGTGTATACATTTACATATTAATTACCTTTTACTACTTACTTCAGGTAAAAACAACTACTGCATGAACCTAGGTAAGGAGCAGTGTAAACCTGAAGTATCTGCTAAAATCACAATCTGGACAAACTAAAAACACAAATTTTATTAATAACTCCATTTCTATGATAAGTACAATCAGTCAAAATCCTTTTCTGTTTGTAAAGATATGAACATTTCCATCATTGGTTGCTCATTCAAATTTCTTCCTTCTAGAACTCTTCATCCCGCTCATCATGCCTTCCCTTCATCAGTCATCGAATTCTGCTTTTTCCATGCGTAACCCATCATCATTGAGAGCTGACACAGTCACCAGTCGCCCTGTCTCCACCACAACAGAAAACACCTCCATCAGTCCTACCACAAACCTCTTTGATGACTTGTTAAGCCACATTCCCTGTAAGTCTTCAAAAAGCGGTTTGCTCCACTACTTTATCCTTTTTTCAAAGCTGTGAGACAATCTGTTAGGGTCTATGGGTTTTTGTGTTGTACTTCTGTTTTCTGCTTCATTTTGTAGTTCTTCTTAGTGTTATGTGTTAGCCTTATTTTCTGTTTTGTGTTAACAGTCCATCTAATTGGATATATATATATATATATATATATATATATATATATAATGTATATATATACACTGTATATATATATATAAGAAATTATATGGCTGTTCACTTTGGGACTTAGGGGTCTCCTGTCCATTATCTGCAGAGATGTTCCTGTATACTACTTGGTTATGGCGCTCCATGTATTCTTTACCTGCCAGTATCTTGCACCCTGCTGGATTGTCAGGTGCTGAATTGTTTCAGGGGCTCCTTTGCACAGTCTGGGCCTTGACCGCTCTTGGCACTAATCATGATTAGTTCCTGTACTGTATATCAGCTCATGTCGGTAATGGTAGCAATGGGGATTGTACTTATTGCTACATTCACATCAGCTAGAAGGCTTTCTGGTGGTTCATCACTAATTCTTGCTAGTTGGTGCCAGGGGTGTATTTTTCATGTTAGCCATGATACTGTCCCCTCTGGCTGATTATTCCCTCACTAATCTCTACCGTTTGGTACCCAATCTTTACGGGGAGTTGACGTTATCTCCCCCCAGTGGTCCTCCCTGAAGTATTAATATATTGTAATTCTTCAATCTCCAACTGCGATAGTAGCTGTTGTTTGCATATATTGGAACATTGTGCTACTAGGTGTTTCAGTGTCATATTGGACTGTGGGCATCGAAATATCCATATGTCCCACAGTCTCTTCATATAACCCCACTTACTAGGGCTACATGCGTAGTAAAATTCCAACAGTACCTTATTTGCCTCTCGTGTCCAGTGTCTCTTATTTTGTGTTTCATTAGCCCATTTGTCATCACATCACCATGGTTCCTCATTGTGTGACGCAGACCTTCTTTGACCAGGCGACGTCTGAGCCAGTATATCAGCCTCATTATTTGTGCTCATCATTAAATAGTTTGGCAAGAGTAGCACTAAGGGTCTTGCCCCATATATATATACACAAAATGACCCCTTTTGCATCTTCACCAGTAAAATAAAGATTTCACAAATCAAACAATTTTAATAAATCTACATTAGGTGTGAAAATGAATCTTTTACTCATGTGTTGGTGTAATGTGGTCCAGACTCTCCAGAATGAAGCAAAACAGCCCTCACACACATGGCAAATATCAGCATTATTTATTTACATGTTGACTTTAACAGAAAAACAGCTTTAGAAAAAATGCCCATGTATGAGACATCAGAGGGTCAAAAATTGGCTGTTAGAGCTGCTGCATATGAAAAAAGATCTGTTTTAAATGGTAAAGTCACAACACAGCAGGCTGGAAATAGAATTTAATAAAATCCATGATTTCCAAAAAGAATTTTGCAACAGTTTTTTGTGCAATCCATTGGTCCAGCAGACTATTACATAAGAAACTGCTTGAGCCTTAGTTAAAGCCCAAATTACACTAAAATTGGTTATTAAGTTGACTGAATGATGACTGATCCATTTGCTGGTGATCTGCACCCCTGGAATCAGGAATAGAATTGGGCACAAAGTGTTTCTGTTGCTTATATAAGACATTTGGACATGTTTATTTAGCTGAGAGCTCTGAGTTATCTACCCGTTTGATGAATAGGTTGATTATTATGGAAGTTTTTTTTTCCCCAAATGGATTTGTAAAATGTGTGTTGGAGAGATAAAATGACACTCCAAGAAATGTTTTTTATATATTAAAGTCCCAGAGGCTGTTTTCAAAATAAGCCTGCATGGAGCTAATTTCTGTCCCATAAAGATTTAAAGCTGTTCTGCAAGCCAAAATAGCTAACCCTCTCTTCTCCTGCAGTGCCACGATGGGCTATCTACATCCTCTTGGTGGCTGCTGGTCTGATGATTCTCCTCTGCTGTCTGTGTGTCAGCATCAAATGCTGTTGCAGACGCAAGAAGAAGAGGCAGAAGAAAGAGCAGATCAATCTGAAGGCTGTGGATGGAAAAACCACCACAACTATGGTGATATACACAGAAATCAACCAATCAGAACCAAAACGTTTTTAATCTATTATTGCCAAATACAACGCACAAAGTTGTTCACAACAATTTCTAGTAGACATAATCTGATTATTTAAGTCAGTCAACAAATTAATAAACAAAGACAACAACAAATGCAGATAGATAGATGTGGCTAAAATGAAGGTGGTCTAACTCACCTCACACATCATTAGTGGGGGGAAGGGATTGCAATTGAGTAGATATACTATAAGATATACTGTGTATATACAACATGCTTATGATACTCTTTTTTTGCTGATAGTGGTAAATATACAAGTTGTATTGTTAGGCTTTTCTTTCATTGCAAGAAGAGAGACATCAAATAAAACAGGCCACTTTTTGCTAAATCACTTGTGAAACTAAAAAAAATAATTGAGCAACATTGAACTGTATATTTCTCTGTCTATTCTTTCCTCACTCGTGAACAAGACCCTGAGACACTCAGGGATACTCAAGTTAACTCCTTCTCCCCATGGTAGTGTGGGTTCTCTCCAGGTACTCCGGCTGGTTCAGAGACATGCACCTTGGGGATAGACTGATTGAAGACTCTAAGGCCCAATCTCATTTCTCATTCTTAGTCCTACCCCTTGCCTCTCACCCCTTCAAACTGAGCTACAAGGGGCAGGGTTGAAAAATCCATCCATCCATCCATTTTCTGTCGCTTATCCGAGGTCTGGTCGCGGGGGCAGCAGCTCAAGGAGGGAAGCCCAGACTTCCCTCTCCTCAGCTACATTCACCAGCTCATCTGGGGGAACCCCGAGGCGTTCCCAGGCCAGCCGCCAGATGTAATCAGTCCAGCGTGTCCT
>JBAMIG010000010.1:786055-799407 GCA_037177335.1 Kiunga ballochi | reverse complement strand
TGATCAGCTGATCAAGGCGATGAGATATATACAAAGTATAAAACATGGGATTTAATAACGGACACAAATTCTGAAACATATCTGACTTACTGCCTGCAATCCGGACCAGCTCTGACATCAGTCATACAAGGACTGAACAGCTCGAACAACGGGGTATGATACCCCATATTCCCAGAGCACTTCCCACAGGAATCTCTAAGGGACGCGGTCGAATGCCTTCTCCAAGTCCACAAAACACATGTAGACTGGTTAGGCAAACTCCCATGCTCCCTCCAGGACCCTGAAGAGGTTTTAGAGCCGGTCCACTGTTCCACGACCAGGACTTAACCTCAATCTGATGTTAGACTATCCGACGAACCCTCCTTTCCAGAACCTCTGAATAGACTTTCCTGGGTTTGCTGAGGAGTGTGATCCTCCTGTAGTTGGAAGTCTTCTGCCAATCCAGAGACATTGTCCCAGATGTCCACGCGATGCTAAAGAGGCGAATCACCCAGGACAGCCCTACAGCATCCAGGGCTTTAGGAATCTCCAGGTGGACCCCTGGGGCCCTGCCACAGAGGAGCTCTTTAACCACCTCAGTGATTACTGCCCAAGAGATTGGAGAATCCGCCTCGGTGTCTCCCAGCTCTGCTTCCTCATTGGAAGACGTGTTGGTAGGATTGAGGAGGTTTTAGAAGTATTCTCTCCAGTGACCCACAACGTCCCGGGTCGAGGTCAGCAGCACCCCATCCCCACCGCAGATGGTGTTGCCGGATGGTGGACGAGAATCTCCTCGTAGCCGTCTAAAAGTGGTTCTCCGTGGCCTCATCAAACTCCTCCCATGCATTTGGGATTACTGCCACGACAGGCACAGATGACCTTACGGTCACAGCTCCGGCTGGCCGCCTCTACAATAGAAGCATGCAATACAGTCCACTCGGACTCAATGTTCCCCGCCTCACTCGGGCTTACCCTGATGAGACGTTTGGGCCTGCCGGGCTTGACCGGCATCCCCTCCCACCATCTGAGCCTACTCACCACCAGGTGGTGATCAGTTGACAACTCCACCCCTCTCATCACCCGTCCAGGACACGCTGCCTAAAAGTCCAACAATACGACTACAAGGCTGATCATGGAACTACGACCCAGCGCGTCCTGGTTCCAGGTGTACATGTGGGCACTCTTATGCTGCAACATGGTGTTCATGATGGACAATCTGTGGCGAGCACAGAAGTCCAGCAACAGAACACCAATCCGGTTTAGATTGGGGGGGCTATGTCTCCCAGTCACACTCCTTCAGGTCTCACTGTCACCACCCACATGAGCATTGAAGTCACCCAGGAGGACGAGGGAGTCCCCATTGTTAGCGCTCTCTAGCACTCCCTCCAAGGACTCTAGAAAGGGTGGGTACTCTGTTCTGGGTACCCTTCCCCCGTCTCGAAGGCAGAGGAAGGCTACCCTTTCGTCCACCAGGGTGAACCCCAATGTCCAAGCGCCCAGCCGGGGTCCAATTAGTATGCCCACACCCGCTCGGCGCCAATGCACAAAAGCAACACCAGAGTGGAGGCGGGTCCAACCCTTCATGAGGATGCTGGTTCCAGAGCCCAAGCTCTACATTGAAGTGAGTTCAACTATGTCTAGTCAGAACCGCTCAACCTAATGCACCAGCTCTGGCTCCTTCCCCGCCAGGTGATGCTCCCCGTCCCTAAAGCCAGTTTCTGCAGCCGGGGATCGGACCGCCGCCGCTCGGCTCACACTGCACCCGACCTCTACGGGCCCTCCCGCATGTGGTGGGAATTTCAGACAAGCATAATTTAGGAAACAATTTTGAAAGAAAACACTTTTCTAATTAATTTTGATTAATTGCATAACAATATTTACCCCAGAATTTTTTTTATTAACTTAAATTGATTTTAGTAGATAACTAAATCTAGATACAGACATTATCATTGTAATCTGAAGTTCTAGTGATGGCTTGACATTTCAATTTAAATCAGTAAAGAATAAGAAAATGTGTCTGGCCAAAACTGAATGGTCCTTTTAAGCTTTGAAGCAGCTCCAGGTGTTTAAGAGTCCATGTCTTCCTTGTATGTGTTAACATCTGACAATAATACAGGACGGGAACAGCTAGAGGTGACTCTGTTGTCCTGCAGCAGAGGTGATCATCTGCTCTGACTGCAGCTTGATGTGCTGCATGAGGACCTTCATGTGTTTCTAGAGGATGGTGGAGGAAGCGGCTGCAGCTCATGGAGAGTGATGCTGCGTTTGAGTTGAGTCGGAAGATCAAATTATGACATGCCAGGTGTTTCCTCTGCCTAGACTTGTTGACAGGGACGTTGTCTTTTAATAGTCACCTGTAGGTTCTGACATGTTTTTCATGGCTGGAAAAACCTGATTGTTTCATAGGTTGCTTCTTTTATTTGTGCAAATCATTGATTTTGCCCAAATTGTAGCATTATATGGTATAAGAATGGCATGAAGAGCGATGTTCATGTTCTGCATCACTTTTGGACAATGGGTTTGATTTTAGAGACACTTATAAAATCTCTGGCATGACACGGTGGAGGCTCACTGTGAGATCCGAGTCATGTTCAGCCAAGCCGCTTCAGACAACATTGTGACGTTACGCCTCTTCATACAGTTCTTAAAAGGTCTATAAATGTCTAAAAGTCACAAATTTTCTTTTAAAAATGTCCTAAATGTCCAGATAAATGTAATTAAAATGTTCATATATTGCTCAGAGCTGCCCCTTTTGTATGTAGTCATGTCAAAACAGCGTCTGATATGATGTAAAACACTCCAGAGATGTGATGGCTTTGTAAAATAGAGCAAAACAGCGTCTGAAATAAAGTTGATTCTGTTGCCCGTCTGTCTGACAGGCTGATGGTGTGTCCACTTGTCTTATAATTCTGCGTGGTCGAGAGCAGATGATGTCTTTACTCTGTAGTTTTGCTCCAATTGAACCAAGTTGATGCCTTCTAAATGATCAGTTTGTAGTATTTATAAATAAACAGCCAGTTTAGGTGGTTATGATTTATACATGTTTTGTTTTTGCTGCCCCAGCAATATGATTATAACAGCAACTCGCTGCACTGGAAATGTAATGGACACAGCATCATAAAGCATTTTTAACAGGAACAATAACGGACCATAAGCTGTACTGGGCGCAGTCATATTTAAATTGGGAATCCTTATGGGAATTACAAGTTCCCAGTTAACTATTGATGAGATCATCATATCCAGCACAAGTCAGCCACTGGTGCTTACTGGTGCATAGTGATCAAACTGAATCCCCCTTAAAACCTGCAGGCAGAATCTGCCTCTGTGTACAGCCACCCTAACTGGGACCACCAGGGCTGGGTTCTGCATGCAGTTCAGAAAGAACAGACCTCCCAGCAGGCCAGAAATGACACAACCAGTCTGGAGTTTTATGCTGCAATGATGCTAAAAGCTGTGTGTGTGTTGTTGCAGATGGAGCAGGCTCACAGTGCAGGTGCTGCCAGCAGTACTGGGTCTCTGGAGCGAGCGTCCCTGTTCTGCGCTTCGGCCTCCGCTGCAGCATCCAGCCCGGGTTTGTCCAGCCCTGTGGAGATCCTCACCAAGAGCAAGTCCTCCAGCCGCTTCTCTCTTTTTTCCCCACCCTGGAACAGCAGCTCTGAGTCGGACTCCAACCCCCCCTCTCGTTCCGGCTCCAAGAAGCTGCGCAATTACAGTAGGAGAGCTGCCACCGGGCCGGCCGGAGCCAGGGGCCCCGACATGGTCAACTCAAAACCTGGCGGTCCCGAACATTTCCAGTACTCTGAACCGGTCATTTCCAAGGTGACAGATTACATCTACGTGGGTAACTTGAATGCAGCATACAATGGTCGCACGCTGTGCCGTAACAACATTGACAGCATCATTGACATGAGCAGTGTGTTGGGGGAACCGGGCCCCTCACTGAGCCTCATTCCCTGCACCTGCTCACGGGGAGCTCGCCACAGCTGGTCCCGCCTTAAAGTGGACATCAGAGACGTGCCGGACGCTCTGGGCGATGGCCCGGCGCTGAAGCACTGCTGCTTTGAGGACATCAATGAGTGCATCAACGCCTCCATGGAGAAGAGGAAACGTGTCCTCGTCCACTGTAGGGACGGCTTCTCTCTGGCACCGACCTGCATCATCCAGTACCTGATGGTGAAACAGAACATGAGGCTGATCGCTGCCTACGAGCTGCTGAGGGCCAAGTACCCGGTCAACATCAGAGAGTGCCACCAGAATGTGCTGGTGAGCCTGGAGAGGGCCCTGCGGCCCGGCGGCAACGTCGACCCGGAATGCTTCAAGCAGGCCATCTCACGCAAAGTGGCTTGGACCTGACTCCCAACTCTCAGAATACTTTGCTGCTGCTCAGTGACATCCAATTAAAGACAAACCCAGGGCAGCTTTAATGCAGACTGGTCTGCTTGATGTTTCCCACTTCCCTGGTGTAACAATTAGTAATCAGATTACTTTGTTCCCCCTGACCCGTAAATGTGATTGGCTGTATAATCTCCACTACTTGTCAGACGCGACAGGCTCACCTGCAGCGTGACTAGCGTGTTGATAGCAGTGTTGTAGTGTTAGATGTGCCATGGATCTAGTCCTGCTTCGGTGTTGTTTTTCTATATCAGGGGATTTTATAATGGGTAATCTCAGGAGATTATTGATGTCACACCAGTTCAGCGTAGGGTGTTTGTCTTTAGATCAGCAGCACTCGCTTCTGGGGGGGGGGGCACATAACGTCTATGCTGCTAACATCTCACTACACAGAAACATGTCACATGGGGAAAACATGAAGAGAGCAGCAGGAAGCTGAATGCCTGGCGGGCTTCACCCCACTGTCAGGATCAATTATCACAATTATTCTGCCTTATTTCCTAACAGAGATGAATCCCATGAACTCTCTGTACAAGTCTTTTGAGATTTTTAAACTGTAAACCCAACCAGATTATTGCATAATTCTAAAATGAGAAAGTCCCAACATGTCAGTGTAGCATCATCATTGTTTTTTATTGTCTGGTGAGGCTTTGCTCTTTCTGGTGCATACGATTTAGTGGTTTGGTTTGGAGCTGCTGCTTCCTGATTTCCATCTTTTAACATAGAAAACAGGAACAAGTAACACAGATGCTGTTTAATCTACCATGAAGCTCACGATAATTAAGCTCCTTAAGATCATTCTGATTATTTAAATTGAGCATTTAAAACTTCTGTCCAGGAGATGTTAACTGTGATGCTGTAGTCAGACATCCCAAAATTCCTCATCTAACAAGCTGAGGTATGCTTCCATCAACACCAGTAAAACCAGACTGCAAATCATCCTGGGTGGGTGTGGTGCATATAGATCTCTGTCTCGGTGTCCCGTCCTCGCCTCGGACCGCCTCAGCTGCTCAGCTAAAGCCATGCTTTTGTTTATTTATTTAAACATGCCACCAGAGCCCACTCATCAACCTGCACAGCTCTGATTGATGCAGTCCATCCTCAGACTGGTCATATTATGGTTCTCAAACCTGGACCCAGACCAGAGGAGCATCAGTCTGATGAGATGTGACTGTTTATGCTGATCTGTGCAAAATGCAAACAGAATACAGACTTCCTAATTATCATCCCGTGTTTTATCACATCAGATGTTGAAACGGGGGAATTTGGACCATTTCATGGAAAACATGAGCTCATTTTGTGAGCAGCACATCTGTAAAAAGCAGCTGTTGTGCGTCGTCTTTCAACAACAATGTCCGTCCAGTGAGGAAAGCGGTCGCTTTATAAGAGGAATGCAGACCTGTTCTGGTCTCATGCATCTTTGCTGCTGGATGCTTTCATGATGCTCCAGATGTGCTCTACAGGTGAAACATCGACTGTTTACTGGACTACAGGTAGGCCAGTTTAGCACCCAGTTAACCCAGTTTACAGCCCCACGCTATCAGACAGACAGGCTTTCTTACTGTGCACTGATCCGTTTGTAGAAACCGGTTTAAATCATCTTTGATCCAGAGAAGATGCATATTCTCTGGATTCTGTTCACCAGTGGCTTCATTGCATGTTTTAAATCTCTAAAAATGAGACATTTTGTCTTGAAAAGATTGACAGAACATTGTATTCTGTATTTATTTGCACTCCAACCTTTTTAGCATCAACATTTTATGTAGTCAGTCATCCAGTTGCAGAAGAACGACTGGTTTAGCTGTTGTCTTTTAGCTTTGTCCTCATCTTTGTCTTCAGACTGCATCTAAGTTATGTGATGTGCATTTCACTGTTCCTGTTAGTGTCACTGATCAGAGCTTTGGGGTTTCAGCCACAATGCACCGTTTTAGATGTTTCCTCCCCCATTGGTGCTAACCAGCAGCGAAACCAACTGCTAATACCACCGACTGGCCACATCTGGTTTATCCATCTTCATTGTTCTTTTGCAGCATGAAAACCTTTCAGTGATGAAGAGCAGGAAGTATTCAGCAGCACATTTCAAGAGAGGAATGGGGGAAACTTGATGGTACTAAATAGTCTCAGCCAGTTGGGATCAATCAACACTATGGAGGTTTAAGCCAGCTTGTATGTTTATCTGTGGGGTGGGGTGGGGGTGTTATTCAGTTATGAGGTAGAGGCAGGTGACATGCACTGTGGAAGCTGCTATGAGGATTTCAGAGGAACCACACAGAGCCCAGACTGGCTGGTAGGTCCAGCTGCTCCATGTTGTCCGTGATCTCCTGCAGAGGGGAGGTTTCTTATGGGGACGGTGTACAGGTGTGTTAACTCGTGGTGGGAGTACAGGTATGGTGCCTTCATTTGGAGTCGTCTTGTGACCATGTGGTGACATTTGCACACTTTGTTTGAATTTAATCTCTTAAAATGTAAAACATTGAATATTTTTGGATGTTTTCTTTGAAGCCAATGTATGCATGTGACCTTTTTGTGAAGTTCTTGCTGTGATACACTTGCTGTTCAGTACTTTACAGTAGCTGGGTTTATTTTGAGGAGATGCTGTGGTAGATGAAGAATTGGCAGATCTGGGTCGTTTAAACGTCTTCATATCAAACCTACTTGGTTTATTAACTTGTTCTCTCAGGTGATTTCTCAGTGGCCCAGAATGTTCTCAATGACTGACGTTAAGAAATGTGAAGAAACGTATCTCATGTTTGTAAGTCTGATTTGATTTGTACCAATAACTATTAAAGAAGCAGATGTTCCTCATCTGGATCCTGGTGTTATAATTGTTTAGTATGATAATGATCCACAAATATTATGGTGTGGATGAAAAGCAAATGCTCACCATCCACTTGATCAGGTCCATTTTGTCAAATAAGCACTGGTTCCACTCATCATATGTAGAACATCACGTCTGACCTAATTGGTCATAAAAGGCTCTCATGAATTCAGATAAGCATCATCTTCCTCCAGCTGTAGGAAGGAACATTTGGGGGAACATGATGGATCCAATGATTGCTTAAACAGAAATATGTCATGAATTAAAAATGTAACAAATGTTTTACTCACATAAAATGGTAAAGTATAACATTTTGAATGGCTGTTTTGAAGTGATATCAAATTCTTTAACCGCAGCCATGACCATCTGATTTTGTGTCAAACATGTCAAACCAGTCAAAAGAGCCTAAATGTTTTTATTCCTTCGGTCTTTTGCAGCCACAAACTGGCTTCCTGTCCAGTAAGTCCAGCTTATTCTGATGGACATGAGAGCATTATGGTTACGTCTGTTTTGAGTCATTGTGTACTGGAACAAAGTTTTGATCCTGCAGAGGACACTCTAACTTTTTTCTGTCTCTGAAGATGAAATTCGGACCACCAAAAGCAACCGGATCAGACTTCTACAGGCAATGCACGAATGATCCCTGCAGCCTCTGTACTGCGCCTAAATGAATAGTTCAGGCTAAACATAGGACGCTGTCCTCAAAGTGACTGTTCAGCTCTGGGTATTTCTCAATGACTACAGCGTCGATCTGTCCACAAATCTTTGTCACTTAATTTATGCAGCAAGTCGTCATGGTTAAATAGTTTAATGTTCTGCACGTCTAGGTCATGCTTTCAGTTCCCTTCTGAAAAGAGATGTTCAGAGATTTAAGCTCACAAACCACTGGTGAGGCAAGTATAAGACCCATAACTAGTCTGCCTTTCCTAAACTAGCAGGCCGTTAGCAGTAGAGGCAGTACCACAGACATTTCTTGCTAACTAGACCTCACTGACCTGTACTGGGACAGAACAGCTGTCATGGTGTGGTGGTGAAGAACATGTGAACCACCTGGAGGCTGTACTGCGTCGCCTGCAAAAAGAGGGTCTCAAGGCAAAGCTGGAGAAATGTTTCTTTTTCAAAACAGAGGTGAGCTACTCGGTGCATGTCATCTGTCAGCATGGTGTGTCTACAGACCCAGGCAAGATAGAAGCAGTGGCCAAATGGAGAAGACCTACAACCTCATCAGAGCTGCGCTTCAATGGCACAATGTGTTCTGATAAACTGTCATGCAGTAAAACACAAAGTGTCTCTTCCTGCTCTGAACACCCGAAAACAGTTGTTGTGATTGGTTTAACCCTGTTTTCTCTTCGTGGCCCCAAAAAGTCATGCGCATGCTGAAGAGAGGAGAAACCATCAAGGAAACACAATTTTAAAATGCAGAGAAAATAGAAATATGGTCTGAAAAAGTATTTACAAATTTAGGAATTATGAATTGGCCATTTGAGTATTTAATAATGTATTATATTTTTAATTTGAAATTTCTTTCCAATATGTTGGGTTAAAATGTTAAATTTTAAAGCACTTTGCAAATTGTTCCTGAATTCTTTTGTTTGACATTATATTTAACAGTCTGTATTTTTATTTCATAGTTTATTGCTTAAGGAAGTGCTGTATTGCTTTTGTTAGGATCTCCTGGTCCTCTATATGTAAATGAGCTGCAGGAAAAATCAGAAAACCTGCATAGTTTTCAGGGCTCATCGACTCCATAAGTCAGAGCGTTCCTAGAGGTCTGGCTTTTCTATCCATGGAGAACAAACTCGGTCCGAAGAGCCAATCCAATCTGCCAGAACAGTACTCAATACTAAAAACCACACAGGCCACAAGCTGAGGGAGGCAGGAAGTGCAGGGCATGGGGCAACAGGTCCTACATCGATTAGGCTGGTTGGATATGTGGAGGACTTGTGCTTGAAGAGCACAGGTAGGGAGCATCAGCAATCACTGAGGATGAAAGATGCTTTCAGGGGCAGCTAGGAAATATCATCAGTCCAAGACCACAATAGTTCTGAAGGAAAAACGGATCTAACCAGGTACTAGAACAGAGGTGCAAATCCTGCAGGGTTTCCATGTATTCCTGCTCCAGCACACCTCATTAAAACCAAATGGATCCAGCAGCTTATTAAGATCTGCACAGTGCTTTGTTCATTTGAATCAGGTGTGTTGGAGCAGGGAGACACAGAATGAGGGCCAAAGTTCACCTCTGTGCTGGAAAGAAGAGCAGATAAAGGGAGTAGATGATGTCTAGTGCTGAACTCAGAAGGTCCCTGTTTTCGTTTGGTATCTAGATGAAATGGACCAGCTGCTTTGTAGCATCCATTAAGTTAGCGGCAAGCGGCTCCTCTGAGAATCTCTTCCATCTGCTGTGCTCTCAGCTTTCAGCAGCTGTGAGGATGATAGGGAGGTCAGATAGAAATGCTTCCACTTCTCAGCAGCCCATTGGTCTGGTCTGCTTCCATAAACAGAAAGATGGGATTTTCTCTGCCTTTAGGGAATATTATATAGTTATATATATAAGTTGTGATGCCAGAATAAGAGCTCCTAGACTGGATCTGCCCTGTGTTCTGTCTTCTGCAAAAAGGTGAGGATTTCCTGGCTGTTCCTTCTGCTGCTTACAGAGATGCTCTGAGGTGTTAGGGGGTGATTTCCTTCCAGTTAGGTTCCAGCAAACATGTTTGTGTTGGTTATGTGATGAAGAGGAAACTCGGATGAAGGAGGCAATGTCCTCTAAAGAGGTTTTAGCTGTTAATGTTGTAAGGTTGAGTCATTGGTGTACCACAGTGCTTCAGCTGGAGCTGCTGCAATCTTCATCATGTTTCAGATGGAGATGACAACCTTTTTGTTTGTCTGAAAGCTCTGTTATCAATATCACATATCCTGTCAGCACAGCGTTAATCCTTTGTATCTACATGTGCAGGAACTCTCTCTCCTCAGAGCGTATGGAATCAGATTTGTTTCAATAATTCCAATCAAAACCTTCAACCTCCAATCAAAATCAAAAAACTCGAGCAAAAAAACTAAATTAAAACCAAAACTTTCTAAAACTCAAGCAAAATAAATTATCTAAAAATAAAAAATGATCAATCATCATGAACATTAATAAGCTTTTGTTTAGTTAAATACATTAGTTTTGTTTGCAGTTTCCTCGTCCTCTCTCTCTCTCTCTCTCTCTTTTGGTTGCGGTTCACAGTTTTGGGTTTGATTCTTGATTGTTTGGTTTCAGTTCTGACACAAACCTTTCAGGGGCGGGGCTCTTTCAGGGTCACATTCTGATTGGCTGGTGAGTTTTTGAGTGACAGCTGTAGCCCGGAAATTGTTCAACCTTTGCAGACGGCAGCAATTCTTTTACCACAGCGGCTTAGAAGTGAAATTTGAACTCTTTCAAAAAATTAAGATGATCATTTGTCACTGCGTGTTGTTTAAAGGATAAACATGATAAGTGATATTAACTTTGTTCTGTCCATACAAAATGAGAAGCTGGCTAGATGCTTATCTTGCTAAACAGACAGAGAACAGTCCATGAAATAACTTCATGACCTTTGTACAACCTAAGGAGGCAGACAACAACATAATAACTATAACTACTGTACTCCTTTAAACAACATGCTGCTGTAGTAAAAAACTATTGCTGCCGTCTGCAAAGGTTAAATATTTTTCAGGCTACAGCTGTCACTCAAAAACTCACTAGCCAATCAGAATGCGACCCTGAAAGATCCCGCCCCTGAAAGGTTTGTGTCAGAACTGAAACCAAACAATCAAGAAATAATACCAATCACTGTGAACCGCAACCAAGAGAGAGAGAGAGAAGAGAGAGAGAGGATAAGAAACTGCAAACAAAACCACTGAAAATGATTCATTAGAAGCTTAATAGTTTTCCTGATGATTCATAACTTTTTATTTTGATATAATTTATTTTGCTTGAGTTTTAGAAAGTTTTGATTTTAATTTAGGTTTTTTTGCTTTAGTCTTAATAAGTTTTGATTGGAATTTTAGTAAAAAAAATCTGATTCCATAGGAGCGTACCTAAACCCAATAAAGAGAGCAGAGAAGCAGTGTCCCTGCAGAAAACTGTATTATTATTGGTACTATTTCACAACATAAAGCTGGCATTTAAAGTTACTGATGTGTGTGTTCAGCTAATTCACACATATTTGTGATGAAGATGAAAAAAGGGAGTGATGACTATAGATATGCAGCGGAACGTGTGATGGTTCTGCACTTTTAGTGTTTTTATGTTCTGTCTTATAACTTTTTTTTTTTGCAGTGCAGTCACTGAAAAGCGTGTCTATGCACCAGGACTGGGTGTGATCTTTATGTTGGTTTGACCCGGTGATGGAGTCCGGCTCCATCACTGGTAGAATTTGAACCAAACAATCAGAGAATAAAGCAAATGATGTTTTACGAGCATTGTGTGCATCTGTAAGTTTTATGGAATCTGTTCAAAGTCAATTCATGTAAAAAGGGAAAGGCTGTCTATAACCGGGTGCTAAGAGGAGGCAACTGGACCAGGTTCTGAGCCTATTTTAGACAGAAGCTTTTCCCTCAGGTTGATGGGCAGCTCAGTGTTATGTTTCTTTAAAGTGGAGCTATTATTTCCTAATGCACAAATAGAGGAATTTTAGGAGTGTGTGTAGCCTGGAAAACCTCCTCTTTCTTTCTCATATTCCTCTGTTAGGGTTAGTAAATGACTTTGGATTCCCCCAGAGATAATCTACTATAATAATGAATAATAAAGCAGTTTGTGTTTGTTTCATGACCTTTTATCTGAACCCTGAAGAACCTCCCATCTCAATTATTTTGATCCTGAACACGTGACAAGATGTCAGAGTGAGTCATCTACATTTTTATTTGCAATAACAAATGATCATCCAACATGTGATTGAATGAAATGACAGTTTGCAACTGGAGTAATTTAATGCTGTAAGATTAATGTTTTCCCCAAATCCTGAAGGAAAAAGATGTCTTCCAGTCGTAAACATCATCTGAAGGTAATATTTTTCTAATTGTGAAACTTGTGGTTGTTTAAGAAGAATAACACCAGCTGCCTTCACATAACTGATGAAAATTGTTTGGATATTAATTTTATTAAAGAGTTTGATGCTGTCCATTGCTAAAGACCTGCTGGATGAAGAAGAAAAGACACGACAGGAGGAGAGGCGGATGTACATGTCTGAGAGCTGTCCTCCTCTGTCCATGCCCAGAACCATGCAGGAGCTGCAGGTACCAATCTGCAATATCCTTTTATCTTTTTCAGAAACAGAGGTGTAGACGAACTTTACCCATTAAATTCAGCTGGTTTGACTGGTCAGAGCTGCTGCCAGACAGGATTTTTACTTACCAGGAATGTCTAGCTCTGATCATGAAGATAAACACTCTTTAAATAAGCACTGTGTTCCTTTCTCACCTCTGAATTTGTTTCTAGCTTATTTTTGTGTAGCACAGACTGGTTGTCTACAAACCAGACATTTCGTGCTTATTTATTGGTCTGACTGGTCCATAAAAGTCAGTAGCTTGGCAACCCAACCTAATAACACGGACCCAGCCAATTCAAATGTTAAAACACCATCACCACGCAGCAACCCTCTCAGAAAGTTGACTCAGTCAGCAAAGTACTTTCTCTCCCAACAACAGCAGCCAGGAAGAAAAGGTGTTATTAAAAAGAAGAAGAGGGAAAAAAGAGATAAATTGGGATAAAATGCACTGTTACCACATTGGGCAAAAACAGTGCATAAACGTAACACGTTTATTGTAAAAGAGTAACGAACTACAATTTAGTAGGTGGAAGGTCTGTGCTGGGTCTGACTCGTCCTGAGGTCTGAGTCTTTCAGAGGTTTGTCTAGTATAAAGGACTGACATGTAGACGGTTCTACTCGGACAGAGGTCCAACCCATATAGAGGCCTGACCTGTATAGAGGTCTGACTCATATAGAGACCTGACCCGTAAAGAGGTCTGACTCATATAGAGGTCTGACTCATATAGAGGTCTGACTCATATAGAGGTTTGACCCGTATAGAGGTCTGACTCGTATAGAGGTCTGATTCATATAGAGGTCTGACTCATATAGAGGTCTGACTCATATAGATGTCTGACTCATATAGATGTCTGACTCACATAGAGGTCTGACTC
>JBAMIG010000010.1:738938-751568 GCA_037177335.1 Kiunga ballochi | reverse complement strand
TCTACACATCAGTGTACTCAAAGCGCTTTAACACTATTCGACACATTCACCCATTCACTCACACAAACGCTCACACATTCACACACCGGTAACACAGCACCGGGAGCAACTGGGGGTTCAGTGTCTTGCTCAAGGACACTTCGACATGTGAAATGACGAAATGACCCGCTCTACTACATGCGCCACAGCCGCTCCTATGTCTATAATAATTCATGCTTTTGTGTTTTTGATTACAAAAATACAAAGTCTGATGTGAATGATAACAAGCATGGTTAATGTGACTTAAATATATTATCTTGTCAGCTGTCCTGTCAGTTTTTCCTCCAAAATGTTACTACAGAAGATCCAAAGTTGAAGCTGCAGTTCACACACCTTTTTCGGTCAGGTTTATTTTTTTAATTTTATTTGTGCATAGTAAAGTACTTATGCCATTTTCAGGCCCATTTTTTGCGTAAGCAAGCTTTATAAATAAGACCCCAAACATATAGATGAGTTCAATTGATGATTCTTTGTTAAGGCAAAAGCAAGTGGTTACATTTCTCTTGAGAGGAGGTCCATCTTAGCTCTAGCTGCTAGGTCTAAAACAGCAAGTGTCATGCTCCAAGTTTCAGCCAAGAAGACCCACTTGTTGTACAAAGACCTCCTTTTATTATACTGTGACATTTTTTGTGACTATGTGTGTGCATGTTTTTGCAAAACTCATGTTAGTGTGTATTTTGGAAGTGGGTGTTGCTCCTCTTCTCAGGCTCAGCCTTTCTTCCTCCTGCTTCAGTCAGTCGTGATTCGTTCACCTG
Organism: Kiunga ballochi; assembly: GCA_037177335.1. Taxonomy (NCBI): domain Eukaryota; kingdom Metazoa; phylum Chordata; class Actinopteri; order Atheriniformes; family Pseudomugilidae; genus Kiunga; species Kiunga ballochi. The sequence continues at coordinate 750,774 of JBAMIG010000010.1, read as the reverse complement.
CAAAACAATCCCTCTCTACCTGGCTACATCTACGTGATTCAAACTTGTTCACTACATTCTGCGTTATCTCTATTCTCCTTCCGATACGACGTCTGCTGGCATGATAGTTATCTCAGAGTCAACATTGCTGTGTGCAGGCAGGCTGACTGCGAGATCGAACTTGAGTCATTCTGAGGGCTTATTCCTTAAGTAATTGATAATAAGTTATTGAATTATAAAACCAGAGAAACGTAATGAAGATATATATATATATATATATATATATATATATATATATACACACATACACACAAAATATTGCCTTCACTTTCCTTTCTGAACCTGGTTCTTTATTTAAATTTGTTTTTCTTTCTCTCTCAAATATAGTATAGTTCAGGTTTATGGTATATTCTTAATGATAATAAATATTATATCTTTATGCAAGAGGCTTTGCTGTGCTTTTCACACCATCAGGGGGTGTTTGGCACAACACTGTCCAGGATCAAATCATTTTTAGGTGGGAGGGAGGCGTAGGGTGCTATTTTTTTTAAACTTAGATTTCAACCAACTACTGTGTGGTTTTTACATTTTTAATTTGTCAAGCATATACAGTAAAATAAAATAAAAAAGAGGGGTAGAGGTTGGCACCTCATTATACATCTGTCAGACACTGACCTGCATGTGTGTGTTCTGACTCCAACACACCTGATTCACATTCCTGAACTTCCTCATCCAGTTGTTTGCAGCCTGTTAACAAGTCGTCTTTTCTAAGTGTTTCCAGTGATCAGCCTAGTTTCCAGAACATTCCACCCCTACAAGAGGTGCTGAGGACAATGAATCAGCTCCTTATTGTAGTAAAGGTTTTTGACAACACAGCCCTGGTTGGGGAGTTATTGCTGCTTGTTCTTGACATCATCAGCCGAGCTGAGTTTCTTCTCAAGGAGCCTGAGAACCACTGTGTGACTTGGCAGACATTAGATATATTAGTAATGACGTGAAAAGTAGTTAATTTTGCCCTTTCTGCTGATCTGAAGGCTCTTCACAATTGAACATATAGGTTACATGATCAGCAGATTAAGGCAATGCAGACTTATAAAAACATATATTTTGCCTATACCACTCTAATAATGAAACTGTGTGTTTGGAAAATCGCTTTACATTGGAATCATTTGTGTACAAAATGTTGTTACTTGGAGAACAAAGCAAGTTCTCATATGTAGCGGAGTATATTACAAACATCTGTATCAGAACAAAATATCTGCTGTGGAGAAAGACCCCAACAGGAAGCTGCAGTCTCCAAAGAATAGAGAGTTGTGACAGCTTAGTGTTCTGTTAACACAGGACAGCTGCGGTGAAGTAAGAGCAGCAGATTGTCCTCAAAAATAAAAATAACAAATTTTAAGTATTGAAATCACAAAAGCAAACACACACTTCTACCAACACAAGCATGGAAACCATCCTTCTCTTCCTCAATACAATAACAAGTCACAACAAAGATTCCTCTCACCTGAGCATCAACATTAATCTGACAACTTTCCAAACCTCTTATCCCAGCAGCCACCCTCAAATTACAGAATATAATGACATTTATCTCATTTTAAACGGGAGATTATATCAGTCTGGAATCACAGGCTTGTGTTCTCAGCACCATTCTGGTACTTTCTGCAAACATTAAAAAGAACTCTCCAACCAGTAAGTTCTGCAGAACAGGTGAACGCAGGAACGTTCATCTGCTGACTTCATGTCAAAGACAGATTCAGTTCAGTGTTTAAATGTTGAAATCATTGCACTAATAAACTCTCTGCTTCCAGTCTGAGAAGTCAAACTTATTTAAAAGGTATTTGATGCAAAAAACTCCTGAAACTTTAAATGCATCTCTTCCCAAACACAACTTGAACTTTAGGCCCTACAGAGCTGAGTGACACACAGTGGGGAAATTTAGTCTTTCACTCCAGCTGTGTGGGAGAGGGCTTACATCTAAAAGGTTGAACGATTGTAAGGTCAGGACTTGGATAGTCCTGTTTTAAAGGATCAAACTGATGTAATTTACCTTAAAATTACACACACGCAAAAAAGTCCTCTACAACATCTCACTGTTCCACAAAATAAATGATGATAAAAACCACTAAACAAACAGGCAGGTAGCACCACTTTGAATTAGACTGCTAATTCTAAATTGGAATAAAATGCTTTAACATCGTATAAGTTTGTGTTAAATGTGTAGAAATACAAGTAAACAGAAAATGCTGGGACTAAATAAACAATAACCTAAAAATATTTACTTTTATTCTGGATGCATAATGAAAGTAACAAATGAGAAACTTTCAAATTACATGAACACTTTATGGATACGGGAGGCTAGGAGGGGCTTCGGAAATATATATATAATAAAATTTAAGAAATGTGTCAATAAGTGACTATTTGAAAATAGTATTTAATAAAAAAAATTACATTTCTAAATCACAGTATTTAATAAAAAGTCTAACTTTTAATTTGAAAATCCTGTTTTTTTCAGTTGGTTTAAAATGTGTATTTGAAAACACTTTGCAAATAGGTGTTTTTATGATATAAAATTATTCATGAATTTGAAATGAAATTTTTACTCAACAGCTTATAACTTCCTATAAGAATGCTTATTGCTCTTCTAAAGACCCTCCTGGTCCTCCACATTATGACACCTGAATGGCTTAAAGATGACCGGAGCTCTTTCTCTTTTAAATCTATAAATACAAACATGAAACAACCAGACAACAAGCTAGACAAAGCAAATGTCAAGTATAAATGTCAAGTCCAGTTTTCTTCGACACTGTTTGCAAACAGTGCACATCTGCTGCTGATAAATCTGCATCTTTACAATTAACTAACTCACAACTTATTTTTGTTTTTCTGTTTTTTTTTTCTTTTGTGTTTTTATTTTAGAATTTTTCTCAGGATACTTCACATTAGATGTAGCTCAAGTTGCAGCAAATCCTCGGGCTGTTCTATTAAAGTCTTTTGGTTCCTCGTCTTTACCCTTTCGCCCAATCAGACCCATTTCAAACACTGTAGAAATCTTTGTGACCGGCCTCGACGCTGCCTCCCTCAGCTTCTTAGCATCAAACTTTGGGCTGAAGAGCAACACAGGCAGTCGGTACGCAAATGAAGGTATCTCTTTTATCTCATCATGTTTTTCATCCTCACTTTTGTTTAATTCAATCTGATGCATGATGTTCTCCTTAGAGGAAAACATTTGGAAGAGGACGGCATCCCACATCTTTGTTGCCTTGGGAGACTCTTTGATTTGGTCGTCATCTTGGACGCTGTGCTCATCCCCAGGCTTCTCTTGTAATGTTAATTCGTCACTCTGGTCCTGCTCACTGGCCTCTTTCTTAGAGTCCACCTCTGGAAATTTAGGTTCATCCTGCTCCACTACCATATGCTTCTTGAGTCTGGACCATCCACTCGTTTTTGTCTTAATCCCTTTAGGCTTTTGCGTGATTTTGAGAAGAGTCTCAGCTGTTTTGAGGTTCTCCTCTGCTTCCTTGTTTTCAACAGAAGTGGAAGTGTTATTGGCTATACTTGTATCAGCTTTCTTACCTATTTTACTGTCTGTGATTCTTGATTCAGGATCATTCATAGGCACTGCTGGAGCTACAAGACCTGACTTCAAGCTTTCAAGTTTCATCTTGATATCAGGTTTAATGGATTCTTTTTGGACCAAATTATCAGCTTTATTCTCACTTGGAGCTTTTTCTTCAGTTGTCAGAACTTTCCCTTTCCCAAGAAGTTTCTTTACTGCCTTCAGGGGATCTTTGTCACCACCTTTAGTCAGATCATTGTCTGTTTTACTAATCTTGGATTCGGCTTTTTGCGTTTGTTCTTTCATGTGTTTCTTTGAAACTTTTCCCTCTGTTGTTGGAGGTTTTGGTGTCTCCTTCATCGCCTCTGTGTCATGTTTTAGCACAGATACCATACTTGTCTCTTGTGGTAACACTTTTAGTGGGGAGTCAGATGCTTGTGAGACAACAATAACAGGAACTGTGGGGGTTGATGAAACCTTCTCATATTCCTTGTGAGGTTTATCAACATCTTCAGGAGTTTCTTTTAATTTGGAGACGTGCATTGGAGCTTCTTTTTTTGTAATTGCTTGTTGGCTTCTGTCTACTGGAAGTTCATTTCCATCTTTAAACTCCTCTTTTGTTGGCAGTGTTGCACTGGAAATCCCAAAGGCAGGGGAGTATGTTTTGACGCCACCATAAGCAGCATACTCAGCTGGTGTAAGTCCACGATAGGCAGACTTTGACTTTTGAGACACAGGGGTCTTGGGTCTTTGAAAGGCTAAATGTGAAACAGTTGAAGCAGATGCCCCACCTGTGGGTGTCCTTGGTCTTTTGAAGCCTGGTGATATGGTCATAAGTCGGGAAGCTTCGCATGTAGGAGTCTTCGGTCTCTGATAGCCTGTCACTGCTGATGTTAATAGTATGGATGAAGGAGAGCCCATTGGTGAAGAGGAACTACTTTGTCTGAGATTGGGCTCTGACTTTGACTTTGTAATACCTCGTTGTAATGCAGGTGTCATGCCAGAGTGGATGTCCCCATTTACCAATGTTTTAGAAAGCTCAGATGTCTTCACAGTTAGGGAAATTGATGAACTACTCGCTTTTAAAACTGTTTGGGATGTTCTTGACCCTTCAGCCTCTACTGTGATTGGTGACACTGCAAACAAAAGAGGATTGGGCCTTGAAATTTCAAAGACAGGGGTTGTAGCCCGGGCCTTGTGGTACGCTGGGGTTTTAGGCCGTCCTGCAAAAGTTCTTGATGTTTGAAACTCATAAGTTGGTGTTTTATCTCTTTCTTCTGCTTTTTGAGTGGCTCTTTGTACCTCCAATGAAGGAGTTGCTCTTTTGACTTCCGATGTAGGAGTGGTTGCTGTAGATCCAGCTGCTGGACTGGCTATTGTGTTTTCAGAAGTTGGAGTGGCCGTTTTACTTTTGGATGTTGGTGTGGCTCTTTTTATCTCAGAGGGGGTTTCTCCTTTCACTTCAGATGTTGCGGTCCTGATTGTGTTCATCTCTCCTGTTGGCGTCACACCTCTTTTGTTTTCAGTTGTTGCTGTTTTTTGTATCAGGGCATCTGCATCTCGGGAGGTAGGCTGAGTTTCTGCTTTAGTACTCCTTCCCACCCTTGCTGGAGTTAAATCTACTTTTGTTTCCATTGATGTTTTGCTCTGAGGTGCTGTGCTGCCAATAGCAGTTAAACCAGCTGTATCATAGACTGGAGGCGTCCTGGATGTCTCGTAGTAAGATGTGCTTGCTGTGTACATCCGAATTTTTGGGACATCAAACATTGGTTTTGGTGACTTTGAGGGCTCAGTTGCTTTGAATGTAGGACGTGGACTTTTAGATTTGACCAGTGGGGTCAACACAGTGAGAGGTCGAATCAAAGCTTGACTTCCTAGTACTGGACTTTGAGTTGGACCTGGACTTGTTGGTTTTGAATATGGTGTAGCTGCAGCTGAAGGAAGTCTCAGGCCAGCATGAGTGTCAATGAATGTGCTAGATGGTGGCTTTTTTGATTCATGCAGAGTCCCATAGCCGGTTTGTCCCAAAGAGGCTGAAATTCCAGAGTTGTTTGCCGATGCATTGTATGCTGAAATTGTGGTGACATGCTCAGAATACAAGTACGAAGGCATGGCCACTATTTGAGGTGACAGCCTGGCTGCTCTACTGTGAGCTGCTCGCTGTGGATAAGGAGATGCCACATGTTGATAAAGTGGCCTGACGGTAAACCGGGGAGGTTGCTGGATGCTGTAGACAGTGGGTTGTGTCTCCGGAGTCTGAGGTGGGGTGAAGTGGTCACTGTGCTCGAGGTCAGGGCTTGCTTCGTTTACAGGGGAAAGGCTGGAGCGGAAAGGGGTTGCAGACTGGGATGTCTGAGCAGAGGCCTTTTTCTTGGCAGTCCTCTTGAGGAGTTTCTGAAGACGAACATTGTCCTTTCCAGGCTTTGGTAGAAGAGGTGGAGGGTACTGCTGGGAAAGCAGTCCAGACTGAGTAAAAGTGCCATAAGCAACAGCCATGAGTATCTCAGCATCCTGTGGAGGGGAAAAAAATCACATTTTCTTAAAACAGAGAGACTCAGAAAGCTAAACATTTCAATGTGACATAACACCAGACCTGCTTATTATTTTGACATGCAGCATTCCTCCAATTTCTTCAACTTTATTTATTCCTTAGTAAATACATTGTTTGACATCTAGAAGCTTAGTTGTTAGTGATATAATTTGCTCTGATTACATGCAAAAAGCAGGTTAGGAATACAGTATTTTCAAATTAACATTATTTTAGTGCATTTTAAACTAAACTGGTTGTTAGTCATTACTATGTTAGAAAGAAATATCCCAATGCAAGTCACGCCAGAGAAATGAATGAATTAGTATAAATTACTTAATGAGTTGTTGTTTCTTATCTTCAGAATTTTACTACCATTATTAAATTTTAGCAAGATATTCCAAAGTGTGACACAATATTTCAGTTTCTGAGCTGATCAATTGTTAAAAACATTATAATACAAATGTATTTGTTTGCATATTAATTCATCTTCTCTGTATCTTTTGCAGAATTATGTCATGATGATTGCTCAAGCGATGTCCTTCCTTCAGTTTTATCTTCATCTCACAACATCTGGACAATGATAATCTCATTACTTCTCATCCAGTAAATCACCTTTTCTGACTGCCTCACCTGAGCACGAACAATCCAGATGATCAAGTCCAAAATATTTGACAATTGTATGTTTTTTCTTCTTGCTTTTAAGTAATTTCCAGCATTTTGTTGGTAGTAAAGTGATCATATCTGTGTGATCTGCATGTTCGAAAAGAAAGGCGCTCACGTCTTCCCTGATCTGCATTTACACATTGGTAAAACAGCAATCTGAAAAACAGGGCCAGGGAGTCAAAAATATACAAAAACTGTGAAGTACGTGCATCTTTAATGCTTCACAAAGGGGTGATGAGCAACACAGCTTTGTACCGACAAGATTGCTGGTTCAACTCTCAGCTCAGGCCTTTCTGTGTGGTGTTTTACCTTGTTGGTCATTCTAAATCAGGGGTGTTAAACTCCAGTCCCTTTATGCTGCAGATTTTTATTGTCTCCATGCTCTAACACAGCTGACTGAAATGAACGACTAGGTTAATAAGAACCTGTTGGATCAATTTGATTTGCATCACGGGTGTTTGTGCAGGGAAACAGCAAAACCTTGGACACCGGCCCTGAAGGACTGGACTTTGAGACGTTATCAATTGTCCTAAGGAGTGAATGTGCGTGTGTGTTTGGTTGTTTGTCTCTCTGTGTCCAACCAGTGATGGACTGGATCCTGTCCAGAGTATATCCTGCCTCTTGCCCAATGATTGCTTGGACAGGCTCTAGCTGTCTTTGTGACAAGTGATCTGCACACACACAGCAGCACTCCCAGTGAGCAGATCAGTGACCAACTTAGGAAACCTGTGAGTGTGTGTGAGGAAAGAGCAGGCAGCGTTTAAGCAGGAAGACATGCATTCATCAGGACCTGATTTACAGACTCATTTTCAAGTCTCTCTGTCTGTGAGCTCCTTTTTCAGGTAATTTGTCTTCAGCTTTCTTTAAGTTGATGTTCAGTGTAAACCACCTTCTTTTACATGAAACAGAAAAGCAACAAACACCATGGCTGAAACACTATTTCTAAATCCATAAGTAAACATGTTATGATGCAGTTCTGATAGACTGCAGGTTTACCTGCTCTGAAGTGATCACAAAAACACTTAGTGTCATAGCAGGTAATATATATTATATTTCAGCATCAGCTGCAGACACATTACACATGTATTTAGATCAATACTTCTGACATTCTGTTTCAATAGAGGAGTTTTGAATGCATGACTTTACTCTGTGTGGGACAAACATTTTCAGGGCCAAACCTGCTATTTCCATTTAAAATAACAAAAACTTAGTCTCTTCTTCAAACATCACCAGATTTTAGGTTTGTTCATTAAATAAGGAGCTTGAAAATGTAAATAAAATCTTCAGGTTAATGTTGGTTAAAGGGAAGTGAGTCAGAAGAATCAGCATTAGCCTATTTTGATACCAGATATTGTTGGGAAAAAAAAGCTTGTCATGCCTTTCTGAGAGACTCTAGAAACTATACTCATCAGTATATGTTCATCTATATGTGTATATGTCTCAGATTTGTGTATATGTATGTCTAAATAATTCATCTTTTGTATGTGTTTAAAAAGATACTGTGACATGTATTGCATCAGGTTTAATTAAAAAATCCCAATTCAGACGTGCATGTGCTGTTTCTGCAGATAACACACAAAAAAGCTGTCCTGACTGTAAAATTGCTGTTTCATATATATATATATATATATATATATATATCTGCTTATGGGTGAAAGTGCCTGGCCCCATGACATCACAGCCACTAATATCAGATAGGATTTCATAAATACTCAGTCACTGTAAGGATTCAGTTGCAGGTGGGAGACCCAATAGTATAAATGGATTATAAACTGAAACTTCGATGCTGTGGGCAAGGTTTTTTGTGAACATTGTTACTTTGCAAAATGATACATGTGAAAGCGCTGGGTTAAAGGTTCATTAAGGATAAAACAACTTCCAAACGGTTGGAGCAGCATGTCTATCATCTCTGATGTCTGTAAATAAGTGTTTAATATCCTCTGGTTATTATGAGGGCCTTTGGTAGGCCAGTGTTAGCCCTCTCCCCTCGTCAGACCCTCCCTCGTGAATTTTCAGCATGGCTGATACATGAGATGCTCACTCCTCCTTTTAAGGCTTTGCTAGTTTTGCTATTTGTAGTGCCTTCTGGATGCCAGTTCAAATGAAGAAACTGTAATAATAGCTGTGCCATAAAAACACAAGGAGCTCAATAATGAGCTCCTCAAGAGAAGGGAGGCACCCCTAGGAAAGTTTTCATGATTTTCGTTAGAAGATAGATACCATGAAAAATAAGGATGAAAAATACAGGATCTTACCAGGTGAAAACTTGATTGTGGAGTTCAAAGCGCTGCAGGCAGGTTCCCCTTCATAGAACAAGAGAGAACTATTATTCTGCTGAAGCGGTACTATCACACAGCCAGCTTTTTTCCAAACAGCTACAGCACAGTAAAACCAACACAACATCATCATTCAGTCACGAAGACAGGAGTGAAAGGGAACAGGGGAGCAGAAAGGCTAACACTTAGCTCAGTCCTGTTGGTGCTTTTGCTGAGTACGAGAAGATTAGTTTCTGTGCTGAGGTTGGGGGTTCTGCATCCTGATCACTTCTAACACACTTTCCCTGCTCTGTTGGAGAAAAAAAACTGGAATGTTAGGGAACGTTTACCTGTAGGACTGCTGCTTTAGGGGGCGGCCGACCGGCTGCTGCCTGCTTGTCCCAGCCCGGAGTGTTAGAACGGCAGGTTCATGTTGAGCCCAACTTGACCCCCCTTCCTACAAATGGAAGGAACAGGCGCCTTGGCAGTCCAAAAATAAATCCTGAGCCTTGTGGGCTACTCAGTGACAGTAGCGGCATCGTGACAGCAGAGAGAAACGAAGCAACATGTAGCACCAACAGGCCAACACCTAAGGTTTCACTGCCTCAGAGCTCAGAAAGTGGGAGCTAAGAGCCACCCAGGAGTCCTGCAGGGGGGAGGGCAAAATCTAATTAAAAAGTCTGATATCTAGTTCCCCCCAAGTTTGCCACCTTTTCTCTTTCTGATTTTATTCAACACATCTTATTATTGAGGTCCATTTCTTTCTGAATAAAATGTCCTTGATGGTAAACATCTCAGTCTGGTACATTTAGCACATTTTAAATTAAATTTCAGGTTCCATATGTAATTCATTTTTCTCTTTAAAACCTGTTTTCTCATAACATATTTTATTCTGTCACCTGACTGAATAACACATTAAAACATTAAAAGACAAGAAGACCTTTGACTTAGTGACTTTCATATCTTAGCACACAAAGGTCTGACAAAGACCTGACACCATCCATAGCGACAGCAAGGAAAGAAGCACAACCGATCAGATCAGCTCAAATTGTGATACGATTTGAATCGGGAACATTTCTGATAGCATAAAAATAGTCATGGGAAGTTCAGCTCCTCTCAAAGCCTTATTTTTAAAGCTTGCTTACCAAAAAATTAGCTTAAAATTGTGTAAATACTTTAGTAAGCAAAGTTTGGGATTTATAAACATAAACGGGATGAAGGAAAGATCATATCAATGCACACCTTTGGGCCTTGTGTAGAGGAGAGGGAAAAGCTGCAACACAGTAATAACATCATACATTTAAGCCACATTAAACTATGTTATCATTCACATCAGACTTTGTATCATTATAATAAAAAACAGAAACAAGGATTATTATAGACATACTTTAAAACTGAGGTATTTATTCCATAAACATTTATATAAACATCTGTATGATCATACTAATTACAATGTTGCTCTGTGTTTATCAGTAGCCTACAATAGGTTTATTGCGTAAGGATATAAATATAGCAGTGACATGCATAATGCTTCACAGTGTCAGCCTGTGTGACTTACAGATGATGCAACAGCAGGATCAGGATGCAGATTGTTTAAGGACCACAAACATTTCCTGGCCCACGATGATGACAAATAAGCACATTTAGATTCTTGAGAGCTGTGCATCAAATCTATGTACTGAACTGGGTCCAGATCCACCGACCCGCTTTCTGTTTAATATTTTAATCAAACCTTTACACAAACAACTGAATACAGAACAACACCAAACAAATCAACTAAATAACAATCAAAATTAAAAGATTACAGCACTTTAAATGTGCTAATTCATAAATTAAAATGGACTTTTTTTTCCTGATTTGGCTTCTTCTTCTCTCTGTAATACTGCTCAGTAATACAATATTGCTTCTCTTCTAAAGGCCCATTAATGTTTTTGTCTTCAACTCAGAAGACAAAAGCCATTTTTGTCTGTACTGTGTTGGCTATTCAAGTCATTTAAAGTGTTTTCAGGGTCCAGACAACGGAGCAATAAAACAGTAAATCATGATGGCAATATAAGCTGCATAGCCCACATGCAGCCAAAGAAAAAAAACAAACCAGAGATAAAGACAAAACAAAAGAACAAGACACAGAAATCACCAAATAAAATGTACAGTAAGACAAAAAAAGAAAGAAAAACAGAAGAAGCTGACAAGACAAGATACATTATTGTTCACCTCTACTGGTGTTGATGAGTGCTGTAAATGTAAACTGTTGTCACTAGTTATCACTATTAGCAGCGCCCTCTGGTGGATGAATATTGTTGCAATATTAATATCAATGATGCATGGAACTAACCAATATATATATATAAAGAGAGAGAGAGAGAGAGAGAGAGAGAGAAAGGAGAATCTTTTGTTAGTCTGTCCATCATTTTTGGAACTTTTTGGTTGGAAACTGTAGTAGTTCTGTGTTATCTGTTGAGATTTTTGTGTTTTGTTTAATAAAGGCATTTCTTTAAGACAACAGCTGTCAGTTTGGGTTTTTCATGCTGACAGAGGCTGTGAAGCATAGAGGTCTTTCTGCATATCCTTTTTTCTACTATTTTAAGACTTGTTATGGTGAGTCTCCTTGATACGAGACTTGTTTACCACTGGGATTTACTGATAATACTCTCCAAATTCAAATGATCAGTTAAATAACACTTCAAATTCAAACAGAGTTGAAAAAAAAGAGGATTCTTGGCAGGAGTGAGGCAGAGAAACAGTGGAGATTTAAACAGTTTCTTCCAACTGATGTGATGGGTAACGTGAGATCACTAGCTAACAAAACTGGTGTGATGGGTAACGTGAGATCACTAGCTAACAAAACTG
>JBAMIG010000010.1:698001-708490 GCA_037177335.1 Kiunga ballochi | reverse complement strand
ACTCGGGACATGGTTGAAGCTCTCCCGGAGGTGGGAGTTGAAGCTCTTCCTGACAGGGGACTCTGCCAGACGTTCCCTGCAGACCCTGATGGCACGTTTGGGTCTCCCAATTAAAGGTCCAACCCTTCTCAAGGATACTGGTTCTTGAGCCCAAGCTATGCATTGAAGTGAGTCCAACTATATATAGTCGGTACCGCTCAACATCACGCACCAGCTAACGTTCCTTCCCCGCCGGGGAGATGACATTCCACATCCCTGAAGCCAGTTTCTGCAGCGGGGGATCAGACCACCAGGGCTCACTCCCCAGGCCGCTGCACGGCTGACATGTCTGCACCCAAACTCTACGGCCCCTTCTGCAACTGGTGAGACCATGGGAGGGGGGGCCCATGTAGCTCCGAGCCAGACCGGACCCAATGGGCTAAGACCCGGCCACCAGACACTCGCCCTCGTGCCCCACCTCCAGGCCTGGCTCCAGAGGGGGGCCCCGGTGACCTGCGTCCAGACAAGGGAGCCATCCATCCCCCAAATGTACCTCCTAATTAAATTAATTTAAATAAACAAATTTTACACAAGATGTTGCAATCTTTTCTTGCACAAAGATTTTAAAATCCCCTTTATGCTAAATACTGAAGCAAAGTTTACCCAGGGTTCTCAGTCATCAATGTATGTTTTTGGCATTTTGTGTGTTTGCATGCATGTCATATTTAAATAGGCAAATTCATTTTGATACACAGTAGTAGCAGTCTGCCTTACTGGAACAACAACAAAAAAATTTCTGCATATTTATTACTTTTTATTAATTAGTTTCTATCCATCCATTCATTTTTGCTTCCAAAGTTTGTGACCCAGTTTTTACTTCAATAATTGTACATTTCTTTGAGTAGTGTATTTGTGTCATACACCTACTGGTCAGGTTGTGGTCTTGCTGTTTTGTAAAATACTCTTTTAATTAAACTACTTTATTGAAATGAATAGTGCAATAAAACTGTATGGAAAAGGCATTTACACCAATATTTAGAATATGTTCTCATGTACATCATTTGAAACAATCAATATAATCCTTGAATGAGTGTGATCCTATCAGAAGATTTGATTGGTATTATAGGAAACCTTTTTATTCCCATCTGGCTTTCAATCTTAACACTTGTGTCTAGGTAAACATGGGTCCCTCTTCCATAATGAAATAGAGGAGTTTGAATGATTCACATTTGTGATCCACAGAACACAAAGTGGATAACTAGGTGCACCAAATTCTGCTGAGTGAGTGCAGGTCTTGAGCCTACAGTGATTTTTCACATCTCATAAAGCTGGGGCAGTGGTTGAAGGCCATTCTGTGACGTGTGAATGCCACCGCCAAATCCACCGGCCATCTGGAAACAGCATTATCACCACAGCCCTCCGGCTGCAGCATTAATCTGGCCAATTTACCGGAACTAAGAGAAATGTACACCCTGACCTGCTTATGGCTGAAGCTCGAGGCAGGATTAGACCTACCCTCACTCTCTCCCTATGTCCTATCCGATCACTAATGCTTGTCCCAAATGAAAAGCTTCACTCCAAAAAATGAGATATCTGCTGTTTGAGAGAGAAACAAGAAACACCTGCTCTGACAAAATGATGGATGGCACAGGAGGAAAAATAAATCTCTGTGTTGGAATGAATATTGGCTTGCAAGCAGATAAAAAGTAGAAGACAGTTACAGACTGAGGCTTCTCTGTCTCACAGTTGGAGTACAGACCATAAATTTGTTTTCAAAATGGATCTGCAAATCAGCTCTTCATACAGGATCATCTGAGCAGTCAGGGGAGCTGTAAGGGCAGCAGAGCACAACGTGCCATCCCCACAACCAGCCGAAGTGTCTCTAGACAAAAAAAAAAAGACACAACCCTGACCCCTGAGATCATAGTAAGTGGAAATAACTCCTAACATGCAATATTACAAACACCGCCAGATTTAAGTGGGAATTTTTTTTTGTGCTTATAGGAGTCTTCTGTGGCGTTTTAAGCCATAGGCAAACCACAAACTCTGATAAAAAAAAAAAAAAAAACAGCAACCAAACATGCTTATAGTTTATCTTTTTTCAAAAGTAAGTGTGTAAAAGCCAGATTTTAAAAAATCTTGTCTTTTATGACCTCCAAAGGAATTAAGTTCCTTACCCTTCAGGTCCATCCGACTTATCCTAAGTTGGGTTGTGGGTCCAGCAGCAGCCTAAGGAATGAAGCCCAGACTTCTCATGCCCGGAACACCTTACCAGGGAGGAACCAAGTTGCAACTCAGCAGGTGTTGTGCCGGGAAGGGTCCCAGTAACCCAGTTAGTCGCTTCGACCCAACCCAGCACAGCTCGTGATCCTTCCGGGCAAAGGACTACGCAGACACACGAGAAGATTTCACAAATGTATTAATTAGTAGGTCTAAGACTCCACCAGCCACAGGAACCGAGGCAGGTTTTTTCAGCACTGCCAGAGGATGCCAACCTCCCTCCAGCCACTCCAGCCCTGTAACCAATTCCCCTTTAAAAATCACAACACCTCTGGAAAATGGATGCAAAGGAAAACCACGCCACTTCTATAAACACACACACACACACACACACACACACACACACACACACACACACACACCATGCAGTAAAACCCTGTTAAAAAGGTCCCACTACAGGTAGGCAGATGGCAAAACCAACAGGAGCAGTGGGAGAGAAAGCTCCCTCCTGGAGCCAAGGTCTGGATGGCAGAGTGAGACAAAAAGAAAAATAAAAGAAAAAATCTATATATATGTAACCGTGCACTGGTCATAACACCCCGACCAGTACAGAGAACAAAAAAAAAAAAAAAAAACTCAACCCAGGGAGTCCCCTATCATCTGATCTTACTCCTGTTCATCTGGAATCCTGACGATGATGTCACCGCCTGCCCTGGCCTCTGTCTGTTTAGAGCAGTGTTTCTCAATTCCAGTCTTCAGGCCCCCCTGGGAGTCTACCCCCCTTACCCCCGCTTGGGGAAGGGGGGTAGACTCCCAGGTGCATCTCTGTTCAAGCAAGCAGTCTTCAATGGTGGAATCAACATCCTGTGGTGACAACTTCAGTTCATTACAGGCACAGAAGAAGTTAGTCCCTCTATCCGACCTAAGTTGTTAAACAGGTCCTCTGATTGAGAAGAATCTCTGCAGGGCATTAATGAAGCTGGAAGAGCTCATTGCTTCCATTACCTCTATGTGGATGGCCCTTGTGAACATACATGTAAATAGCACAGCCCACCTCTTTTTGTTAACTTAACCTTCACGTGTGCATATTGTCACTATTTTCCAAGGACCAAAGACGTAGGCCCACATAGGAGAATGGTGGATCCCCTTTGAGCCTCTCTTCAGGTAAGTCACACATGAGTTGGTGTTCAGACCACCAACGTAACTTTCTGCAATTAATGCACTTGTCTCATTAAACCCTACAAAAAGACCAACCAGAGTATTTCTGGGCTGATGGATGAGAGAGTGTTTAGCTACATGAAAATGGGGCAAAAATTATGAATGCAAACAAAAGAAATTTAATCAGGAAAATTATGGCAAATTAATGGCAGCCATTAGCTGCCAGTCATTGTTCTGCATTATTGGTTTAGTGGTGGTCACGTATGATCTGGAGAGGCATATCCAAGGAATGAGGCACAGACCTCTACAAGCTGGGAAATTACCCTATAAATGTGATTAGGTATGAAGTCTGTAAACCCATTGACAGACCCTATGCTGGTGAAGTGGGTGCTTGGTTCCTCCTGGTGCACAATGATTGTACTCATGAGGCAAGACTATGCAGGCAATTGCTGATGCTGTTTTGTTGAGGAGAGGTTATAAGACACGGGTCCAGAGGGTTATCAGATGGTTCTGAGCCAGAAGAAAGATAATTATTGTGATTGATACCCATACACACACTCACAGTACATCAGACCTCAGTGCTACCATTAGGGGCTGCAGCATTTGTTCCCTTGGCAGATTCAATATGCCTTATGCTCAAACGGACTGTCCCCTCCTCCAAGTTCAGGCAGTCATTAGCCTCTCTGCACTCACTGGAGTTTGCATTATGGCATTTGTTTCTATCAGCACATCTCAGTCTGCCAAATTTTGCCCTCAGAGCTGTGGTGGATAAACAAAAGGTCTTAAAGTGGCTGAGGATTGGACAAGGACCTTGACATGAAAGTTGGAGAATCCTGGTGGCTTTCACAGGGGCGAAACACGAGATCGTGTTTTTCCAAAACAAAATTATACAAGAGGTAAAAAAAAAGACACTGGAAGTAGAGATGTGTATGTGTGTGTGTGTGTGTGTGTTGGGGGTGATGTCAGTTCCATTTGGTTCCTATCACACACTCTTCATTTTTCATAGTGCGCCATAAGGAAGGCCTCAACGTGATCACTTCCCAGAATGCCCCACTGCACTTTCCAGTGGCAGCCATTAATCTATCTCCAACATACCTCCTCTCAGCTTCACCACTCCCCAGAGCCCTAATTTAAACCCTACGTTTTGAGTTGGATCAAGTGTCCCAAACAGCCTGGTGAGCAGCACATGGCATACTGACTGTTGAAATTGAGGGTTTGAGTCTCATATGACAGCAGATATCTACAGTACAGTCATATGACGAGAAGATATTTTATACGGAAAGTATCATATGTTCCTCTGAAAAACCAAAAGAAAAGGTCCATCTACAGATTAAAACTCCACTATATCTCTGGTGCCCCCGAGCAGTATTTTTTATATTTTGAACAATTGACACAAGTATTTCTGCCATTTATGTCCCCTACAAGGGGTTATAAAGTTATGAAGTAGGTTTTTTTCATAGAATATGTAAAATCTACTATGTAAAGTGAATATCTCCCCAACTTATGTTGGTCTTTCCTGTGAGTTGGGATGAGATATAAGAGAGATATGAAATATGAAAATGAGATATGAAATATGTATATAAATAGGAGAGGACACTCTGGGTATGTGTAAAAGCAGTTAAATTAGAATCACATATGTTGTAACACAATATTTTGGTAAGCGTAGAGCCATTCCTTCACCAATAGTGTATGTGGTGGTTTCCACAGACAAGCTATTAATTTTTTGGTGGCTGTCAAACCAACAAACAACATTTACTGTTTATTGTTAGCTTTACGGAGGAAGTATCATTAAGTAACAGCAAACAGTGTGGAGAATAGTCCTCGCTAATAAATGTGATATAATACTTAACACTTTACACCAAAACCTGTTAACCTCTGGACACTGCCAGACCTTATGAAAGAAAGTGGCAATAGATTAAGTGGATTTCTTGTATGTTCCAAATAACTGAAGCTGCTGTAGAAAAATTGCAGTTGAACATGAGGAGCAGAGATGTCCCGTACTTGCAGTTTTGCTCTGTATAACATCAGGATGATCAGACCCTTCCTAACAGAACACACTACACAGCTTTTGATCCATGCAAGCTTTAGTCATCTCACGCATTGACTACTGCAACTCTTTACTGGCAGGCCTGCCAGCGTGCTTGGTAAAACCTCTGCAGATGCTTCAGAACGCAGCAGCACATTTGGTTTTTAATCGGCCAAAAAAAGCTCATGTCACTCCGCTGCTATTTAAGCTCCACTGGCTTCCAGTTGCAGCATGCATCAAATTCAAAGCTTCTTCTTTGCTTTGACTTTTGTGCTTGGTTTCACTCACTCCTAATTTATAATTGTGATATTTCATGTTTTTTAATAGCATTCCAGTTGGCCACTAAAGCACTTAAACATTTAGTGTTGAGTATTACAACAGGTAGTCTGTCATACATAGCACCAGTCAAATTACTGATTGGTGCTATACAGTTACATCCCTCAAAAACTATGTAAACGTAAAACAAGCAAAAACGTGCACATTTGTAGGGAACAGAGGAAGTTTAGTCACCTTAGGCCAAGTAACAGGAATATGTCAAAAACCTACCGGACATTGGTCCTCAAGGATTGATTTTAGACACCCCTATTCTAAACTAAATATTTAACTCTGGGTATCCAAGCCAGCTAACTTCTTAACAGGTGTCTGGTCATAGTTCTGAGTGCTTCAGGTGGTAAGAGAAGAAAACGTGACCTCAGACTTGATGAAAAGCTCATTTAAGGCTTTAGGCTGGGGTACAAATGGCTTCTCGTTCTCTCTTTTAACACTTTGTGGATAAGTGCACGGGATCAAGCACTGTTGCGTGAGCTGGGGTCAGGTTGTAAATTACTCCCCGGGGTAATTTAAACTGACGACGGCCAAACTCTACAGGGATGCTTATGCGTCTGGCAGGGAGAGCACCGTAGAATTGCCACTGGATTCTGGCTGGTGAAGAAGTGATACCCAAGCATCATTGAATGTTTCGGCAGCCGTGTGCAGACTTTTTAGTTTTTCTGAAATCTAAGAGCGCCATGTTAAATGTTAACTAGAAACATGCCTACAGAAGCAAAGTTTGGTGTCACACCACAAAAGAAAATATGTTTGTCTTCAAACAAACTATGAAAATTTTGCAGGCTGATCTGAACAAGTTGTTCCTTATTACTTGTCATTTATTAAATGGTTAAAACCATCTCTTGCTTGTAAGCCTTATGTGATAAAACTCCAGCTGATTAAAAACTGAAGATATTTGTAATATGTTATAACACAATAAGTCTTACTGCTCAGGTGTGGGCATCCTTATTATATCCCAGCTTAAGAGTTCACATGTTGGGATTCACAACAGTGGATGAGAGGGTAGACCCATTTCAGAATGGATGCCTATTTACCAAACATTCGTTCATAGTCCTTAAAGGGTAGGGGGGTTTGTGTTAAACATCAGTGTACCAGGCCAATGTAAACCAATGTAAAATAATTCCTGAAGTACTCTGCTCATTTCAGGGTTGCAAGGGCAGTCCCTCCAGGATTTCCCTGCACTTGGTAGGGGTCAGGTGGAGAGTGTTTTGTGGATCTGGAGATGGCATTCGACCATATCCCTTGGGACCCCTGTGGGGGTGCTCTGAGAGTATGGGGTACCAGACTCTTGTACGAGCTGTCCATTTCCAATATGACCAGTGTCAGAGCTTGGCCTACATAGCAGTTAGAGATAAGGTCCTGCCCCAAGAAGAGAAATTTAAGTATATCATGGTCTTGTTCACAAGTGAAGATAGGATGGAGAGTGAGATTGATTAAATTAAATTACATTTATTTGTATAGCACTACTTTGTATATGGGGTCCCAAATGTAAAAAATTAACATTGATAATACTGCTAACATGTTTTCGTTATTTATCTCAATTTTTACATATTTACCAGGTCTTTGTTTTTATGGTTTAGTAAAAACATTATCACAAAAAGATGAACGGGTTAACACAGTAAAAAAAACTGTGTTGCCTTCAATGTCTCTGGTTTTGATCTAACTCTCATTGGCAGCTTCACAGTGACATATCAAAATTTAACAAAACTATACATTTTAGCAAATATAAGCCCTTAGAACTCAAAATTCTTTTAAACATTTTACTCTTCTGTTTAAAGTAAATTTTAAATGTAAAATAAGGAATTTGGCTCCAACAAAACATACTTTCACATAGCCTACACAAAAAAAGATGTTAAATATAATTTTTTTCTAAATATTAAATCTAAAGATTTGAATATATAAATCTGAATGTTAAATGCTAAATGTTAAATATAAATACTAAGTAATAAATCAGAATCCTAAATGTGATTTTTAAATGCCAAAAATACATTTTAAATCTAAATGCTAAATATAAATGCTGGAAACAGCTTACCATAACTTACTCTCGGCTCCTGTCACTCATCAGCCCCACCCACACTGAGCCGCAAGAGAGACCCTCAAATTTCCCTCCCCACCCCATGACGTGACTTCAGACAGAGACTCCACAACAAAGCACAGTTGGAAAAAAATCTGTATCTGTATCGTCCATACTAGACCCCTGCACGGAACTATTTTCTGGGCGGAAGCCCGAAAGGTTTGGGCCGGTCTGAGAGGTTTTTAAAATGACCAAGTTCAACCCCATATCAGGCCCAAGTTGTTTGGACACCCTCTCCCACTCTTTCTCTCGCTCTTCAGTGCACTATTAAACAGTGCGGCAACAGCTGACCCGCATAGTGAATGAATGACACCTGGTGCTTGGTTGTGGCCCTGGCATCAAGGATGTAGGATAATGTGTTTATGTGTGTCTGTGAGGGTGCTGTGTGTTTGAAGGAAGGGTGTGGTGTTGTGTGTGGGGGGCTGTCTAATTGGGGAGGAGGGTGCGTTTGTGTGGAGGATTGGGGGAATTATTTGAAACGGTGTATCAGTCTTTTTTTTTTTGGGGGGGGGGGCAGGGCAGTTGAGTGTCTGTATAAGGGGCAAGGGAGCCTCAGCACTGGGAGCAGTAGTTGGTTTTAGCTTCTGGGCTCTCTGGGGTTTGGTTTTGACCACTGCGCTCTGGGCTGGTGTTCTGTGGCTGCTGCTGACTTTCTGCTCCTGGTGCGAAGGACCACTGGGATGCGTATTTTGGGGGTATATGTGCATGTGTGGTCGTCATGGGCAATGGGGAATGCAGACATGCAACATTGTTTTAATACATCGTAAAGCCCTGTAAGTTACATTATGAAAGGTACTTTATAAATAAAGTTTGATTGATTGATTGATTGATTAATGGAGGGTGAAGGGGCATAGGTGTGTGGGGGGTTGTATTACCCTGTACTTTCTCTCCTACAGACAGTTTCAGATATCCTGTTTATCCATCCATCCATCCTTTTTCCTCACCTCTTGCAGGGGCAGCAATTTAAGAAGGAAAGCCCAGACTTCCCTCTCCCCAGCTACATTCACCAGCTCATCTGGGGCGACCCCGAGGTGTTCCCAGGCCAGATGCAAGATGTAATCAGTCCAGTGTGTTCTGCGTCTCCCCGGGGCCTGCTCCGAACGGGACGTGCCTCGGAACACCTCACCTGGGAGGCGTCCAGGAGGCATCCCAACCCGAGCCACCTGTGGCGCATGTAGTAAAGCGGGTCATTTCCTAACCAGCTAGTTAGTGGTTCAAGTCCTGACTCTAGCGTCCACATGCCAAAGTGTCCTTGAGCAAGACACTGAACCCCCAGTTGCTCCCGGTGCTGTGTCACCGCTGTGTGAATGTGTGAGCGTTTGTGTGAGCGAATGGGTGAATGTGTCAAATAGTGTTAAAGCGCTTTGAGTACACTGATGTGTAGAAAGGCGCTATACAAGTAGAAGACCATTTACCTCATCTGGCTCCTCTCGATGCGGAGGAGTAGCGGCAAGGAGTACTTGAATATGTTTTCCCAAAAGGTTAGGAAAAAAATGTCCTACACGGACAATAAAGCTAAGGCAGGGTCAATTTGTTCTCCTGTGAGAGGTTTGAAGAGCTGTCATTGGTTAAAAATTGTAATGTCGTTTCCCTTTAATCGCAAAGAAAATAATTGAAGTCAGAAATGTTGTACTGGCTCTATTAGTGTTGCGTAAAGTGCTGGCTAGATCCAGACAGCAGAGGAGTGTTAAATAATGATTGAATATATATATTTTACTAACATGCACAAATTTGACCAGCCAGTACAGGCTTATATGACACTATCAACATTTACACAAAAGATGGTGCCAAACAGAGTGTTACTGAAAAAAAAAGTTTAAAAGTAAAGTCTACTGGAATGGTTTATTATAGAGTGTTACGGATGCCTGTCATGTCAGTAATAATTTCATTTTCCCTCCTGTAAACCTGCCTGCACTCTCTCCTGGAGAGGCCTGGATCAGCCACACCTTCATCTGCACCCTCCGGATTCGACAGACCCTCGACCAATCAACACCCAACACATCCAAACCAGGAAATAAAATGCCACATTATCATTCCCTCAATGAGAAATTGTTTGGAAACAAACTCTTTCTCCTAGGTTTGTGGATCTGCGGACTTTTTAACTTTGTGACTTTGGCTTGGGTATTTGTGGTGTACTTTTGTAAATTAGCTCAATTTTGTGGTGTTTAGTTTAGCTTAGATTTGGTTTTGGTATTTTCACTTAGTTTTGTATTCAAGATTCTTGTGTTTGATATGTGTATTTAGTGTGTTCCACTATTGTTAAAACTACTTGGTTTTCTGTTTATTTGTATATTATATAATGTGTAGTTCATCCCGTCCAGGGTGTACCCCGCCTCTCGCCCGTTGACTGCTGGGATAGGCTCCAGCCCCACCCGCGACCCCGTTAGGGACAAAGCGGTCGATAATGGATGGATGGATAATGTGTAGTTTGAGTTGGGCTAGCCAAGGTTTTGTTTGTTTGTATTTGTACTTAGGCAAGGCAAATTTATTTGTATAGCACAATTCAACACATGGTAATTCAAAGTGCTTTACAGAGCTATAAAACAATAAAACACAGGGAATGAAATAAGAAAAAATAGAAGTAAAGTAGCAGCAAAAAATATTAAGATCATGTAAATTAAAGAGATGATTAAAAAATAATTAAAATCATGATCAATTTTAGAATACATAAACATAAAAATAAAGATTATAGAAATGCCGTGGAG
>JBAMIG010000010.1:685130-697901 GCA_037177335.1 Kiunga ballochi | reverse complement strand
ACACAGAGCACTTCATAGTTCCATATGTTCCACACAGAGCACTTCATAGTTCCATATGTTCCACACAGAGCACTTCAGACTGCAGGTCTACTTGTTGTTCCCAGAGTCTCTAAGAAAACGATGGGAGGGAGAGCCTTCTGCCATCAGGCTCATCTCTGATGGAACCAGCTCCCAGTGCTCCCAGTGTGGGTATGGGAGGCAGACACCATCCCTACCTTTAAAATCAATCTTAAGACTTTCCTTTTCAACAAATCTTACAGTCAGGGATAGTTTAGCCATATGTTAGTTATGCAGTCATGGGGACATCCCATAATGTTTTTTTTCACCTTCTCTGCTCATCTTCCTTCTATTGATATATGACATCATTAACCTATTTCTCCTCATTCTGCTGGTCTTGCTGGATAAAGGTTGCAGTGTTAATGTTGTCTTAATGTTATTCTGTCTTTCCTGTCCTCTCCACACCAGTCAATCCTCTCTGAGCCGGGTTCTGCCGGAGGTTTTGTCTTCCTCTTACAAGGGAGTTTTCCTTCCCACTGTCGCCTAATGCTTGCTCAGGCTGGGGATTGGATCGAAGTCAAGATTTAATGCAATCTTATGGTTTCCCTTAACTAGGCTATATGAATTGGGTCAATATGATTTCTGTGAAGTTCCCTGAGATGACACTGATAAAAAGTGGAGCTATATAAATAAAGTTCAATTGAATTTAATCATAATGCGACCGTCCACGGCTTCAAGATGGTTCGTGCAGACTGCAATAAACAACTCAGCGTAAAAACTAAAGGGAGGTTGAGTTGCAGTGCACCAGTGTTGGTGTCATCGTGGACATGTCACTGTTAAACAGAAAATAAATAATAATAACTCCTAGCTTTGCCAGCCTTCAAACACAACATCCAAACACATTTATGGTGATCTCTGAATATTTTAACAACACCTGCCTCTCTGCTACTCAATCAACATTCCAACTGTCTGTCAGCTGCTTCACCAGAGAAAATAAAAACATTTTATGAAAATATTAAAAATGCATACAGCTCCTCTACCCTGCTACCTTTAGGAAGATCTTACCAGAATCTGGTTCTTCTCACATCCTCCTACAAGCCATCGTTCAGCAACAATCTGTCTTTAGAAAGACTATTTAAACCTGAATTAAAACCTGATATTGAAGATGTTATGAAAGTATGCTTGGTGGGCTGGAATTTCTTCTGTGATGTCTCCTCATATTGATGGCATCAACAACTTGACTGAGTGTGTGACAGATTATATCAACTTCTGTGTGGACAGCATCATCCCAACAAGAACAATGAACAATAACAAACCCTGCATCACCAGTGAGCTGAAAAAGCTGCTGTAAATTTGAATTTTCCTCTGGGATTAATAAAGTATTTTTCATTTCATTTCATTATGGGTGTGAAATGTAATGTCATAGCATCATATTGGTACTTCAAACATCCAGTTTCTTAACCTGCTTCATCAATTTAGGGTTGTGTTGGTGCTTTAGGCCACCATAACTGGCATCAGGCAAAAAGACTATTACATTCTGGACACGTTACTCATTCATTGCAGAGTGTAAACACAGTGACAAGCAACTTAGAAAAATTTTACAACATGGTTTTAGACTGTGGGCAGAAGTTGAAAATAGCAACATATTTCTTCGACACTTTATCCAGCCTAAAGCATCAACAAACTTTCTTAGTTTCTGTAAGCATTCACGGTATGTGTGTGTGTGTATTTGTGTGGGTTGGAAGGGGTGATTAAAGTAAAGTAGGCCATAGACTGACCTTTAGTGTAGCCTCCACTCAGACATTACACAAAATTTTGTGATTATTAGAAATGAGACATAAACATCATAGTCATCATCCATCTGCTCACACAGCATCCTCTGCAGTCAGTGTGCCAAAACTGAGAAGCCTTTGTAATTCGTAGGTCAGCCTGATACCTGAGAAGTACAACTTGGAAACTACCTCTGTAAAACCTAATGTGAGGCCAGCAATCATTCTGAAAGTGATATACCAACTCATGTTTACCCAACTGTTGTGTACTAATCCCTGTACCTACAGAGGCTCCTGACATGATCCACATTAATACTGACAAATGACTTTCTGAAGAGGAACTCCAAGAAACAGAGGATTGTAGTAAATCTATCAGTTAAGACTAAAAGTTTTCCTGTGTTTCATGGCAAAGATGGAGTTTAGAAGACTTGATGAAGAAAAAATAAACAGACTAGTTATAACTAATTAAAACCATTGGAGGCCTTTAATTTCAGATTATTTCTTAATCCAGGATTGCTGATGCACTTGACCCTGTGGCTCTGATAGTTATTTATTCTCACTACCTCTCCTGTACATGTACAGATGACACATCAAAACCCAGACTGTCATCAAATTTGTTTACAATTGCACTGACTGGTTTGCTTTTCAGTCAAAAGGCCTTACAGTGCAGGGTGGCCAACCTTCCATACCAAACCCATTGTACTTAATGTCACATCCAGTACAGCCAGTGTCAGAGTTTTCCAGTGAGGGTTTGACTCTGCCAAGGCAGAGTTGGGTTGTGATCTCCAGCTCTTGCTTGTATAATTTTAGTCTGAAGCGGCTGGGACAAGAATCAGCACATCTAAATTCAAGCTAATGGTCTTCAGCTGGAAATGAGTTCTCTCTTGGTTGGAAATAAGCTGCTGCCCCGAATAGAGGAGTTCAAGTATCTCGAGGTCTTGTTCACACGAGGGAAGGATGGAGCTTGAGATTAACAGGTGGATTGGTGTTACGATAGGGGTACAATAAAGGGTATAACAAAAAAAATAGCATTGGCCAGATGGTACATGGAAAGCAAGGATGTTTACAATAATTACTTAGAGAAAATTGACCTAACAGAAACCAACATAGATCTTTGTATGTGTTTTAAAGCAATGCTGTGACAATAAATGGCTGATTACATTGCTGTCTTTGGAATGAATCAGCAGATTTTCTCAGTGTGTAACAAGTACACCGGACAAAATGTGTTTAGGGGTCAAAGATCACTTCCTGCAGAGAAGCAGATGTCATGACCTCTCACTACGTCATCTGGATATTCACTTTCTTCTATATCCACGTACCTTGTTAAAGGACATTGAAGTCTTTTTAAAGCACCAACATGCACCTGTCTGCAGGGATGAATCATTCACAATACAGTGCCAGCTGACTCGTGTGACTCCTGCCAGTCTCAAAAAATTTACCTCTAAATTGTTACATTTTTCACAAATTATGAGTATAAATGACAGCTAAAACGATTCTGTAATCATCAAAAACGATCAAATAAAGTTTAGTCATTTTGTTTCAATGAACAAAAGTACAAAGGGTTAAAACATAAACTTAAAAGTGAGGTTGAGCGGTTCCGACTAAATATAGTTGGACTCACCTCAACGAACAGGGCTCTAGAACCAGTATCCTCGAGAAGGGTTGGACCTTCTTCCACTCTAGCGTTGCCCCCGGTGAGAGGCGCCGAGCAGGTGTGGGCATACTAATTGCCCCCTGGTTAGGCGCTTGTACATTGGGGTGGACAAAAGGGTAGCCTCCCTCTGCCTTCATGGTGTGGGGGACAGGTCCTAACAGTTGTTTGTGCCTATGTACCGAACGACAGTACAGAATACTTTTTAGAGTCCTTACGGGGCGTGCTAGAGAGCGCTCCCGCAGGGGACTCTCTCATACTCGTGGGTGGCGACAGGAAGGCATGGCCCCCCTGATTTGAACTGGATTGGTGTTCTGTTGTTGGACTTCTGTGCTCGCCATAGATTGTCTATCATATACACCATGTTCCAACATAAGAGTGCCCACAAGTACACTTGGCACTAGGACATGCTGGGCCGCAATTCGATGATCGACTTTGTGGCTTCAACTCCCACCTCCGGGAGAACTTCAACCATGTCCCGAGTGAGGCGGGGAACATTGAGTCCGAGTGGACCATGTTCCGTGCCACAATTGTTGAGGCGGCCAGCCGGAGCTGTGGCCGCAAGGTCGTCGGTGCCTGTCGTGGCGGCAATACCAGAACTCACTGGTGGACACCAGTGGTGAGGGATGCCGTCAAAAGCTGAAAAAGGAGTCCTATCGGGCCTTTTTAGCCTGTGGGACTCCGGAGGCAGCAGATAGGTACTGACCGGCTAAGCGATATGCAGCTTTGGCTGTGGCCGAGGCAAAAACTCGGGCATGGGAGGAGTTCGGTGAGGCCATGGAGAACAACTTTCAAACAGCTTCGAGGAGATTCTGGTCCACCATCCGGCGCCTGAGGATGGGAAAGCAGTACTCCGTCAACACTGTCTACAGTGGAGATGGGGGGCTGCTGACTTCTACCCGGGACGTTGTGGATTGGTGGAGAGAATACTTCGAAGGTCTCCTCGATCCTACCAACACGACTTCTGATGAGGAAGCAGAGGTAGGTGCCTCTGAGGCGGGTCCTCCCATCTCCGGTGGTGAGGTCGCTGAGGTGGTTAAAAAGCTCCTCAGTGGCAGGGCAGGGGTTGGACGAGATTCGCCTGGAGTTTCTTAAAGCTCTGGATGCTGTAGGGCTGTCCTGGCTGACATGTCTCTGCAGCATCGCGTGGACATCTGGGACAGTGTCCGCGGAATGACAGACTGGGGTGGTGGTCCCCCTCTTTAAAAAGGGGGGTCTGAGGGTGTGTTCCAAGTACAGGGGCATCACACTCCTCAGCCTCCTGGGAAAGTTTATTCGGGGTTCCTGGAGAGGAGGGTCCGTGGAATAGTAGAACCTCAGATTGAGGAGGAGCAGTGTTGTTTTTGTCCTGGTCGTGGAACAGTGGTAAAAAAAAATCCTGTCAAAATTATTTTTATTATAAATTATGACACCATCCATCATCTACCGCTGTATCCCTAACGGGGTCGCGGGGGGGCTGGAGCCTATCCCAGCAGTCAACGGGTGAGAGGCAGGGTACACCCTGGACGGGACGCCAGTCCATCGCAGGGCTAACACACAGAGACATACAATCATGCGCACTCACACTCACTCCTATGGGCAATTTAGAATCACCAATCAGCCTATCCGCAAGGTGCATGTCTTTGGACTGTGGGAGGAAGCTGGAGTACCCGGAGAGAACCCACGCAAACACGGGGAGAACACACAAACTCCACACAGAAAGGTTCCCGGCTGGAGTCCTGCCCACACCAAGGCTCGAACCGGCAACCTCCTTGCTGTGAGGCCACTGTGCTAACCACTGTTCCACCGTGCAGCCAATTATAATGACACATTCAATATAATTTTATTTAAATTATTTTTCCAGTTCAGTTTGAAAATGGTGATCTACACTATAAGCAGATGAAGAAGATATACATACAACCTTTTTTTTCTCGCACTGAGCCGGTATGAACAATGAACGGCTGCAATTAACAGTTCATCTGCTCTGGCCTGAGCGCACAGTCTATATCTATAATGTATGTAATTATTATTATTATTATATATATTTAATCAAATAAAATAATTGGACCACAGGCGAATTAAAGACACCTCAAAGATAACGACTGGCCAGGTCCCCCTGACATGGCAGCATAACTTAATGCTTAATGAGGCATCTCCATATATTTAACTAGGAAATGTACGTCCTGCTGCATCAATGAGTTGTTGACTTTCGTTTTATGGGTCCGATAAACGGATAGCTGCATGTTTTGTGTTAACTTTGACCGAGTTACTTCGGTTTGTTCAGTTGTTCGGCTGCTGCTTTTATGACAAACAACTGATGTACGCGCTTCCAAAAACAGACAATAGACCAATTAGGGGTTCCACATTTACTTTTTGATTGTTTAATGTGACATAAAAAGAGGTTTGGCAAAAATGCTAGATTAATTCATGCCAATGTAGACCATTTAGCCTGGTATGGGTATTATAAAGACACTAACCTTAAAAGTAGCAATAGAAAATGTGAAGAACTACTAGAAAACAAGTGAGCAGAAAGATTACTTTAATGAAGAATACTTCTGACCACAAACCCTTTCCTAAATTTTGTCCATGAGTGCAAGCCACAATCTTTGTCTCCCTGGAGAAGTTCCACTGTGATAGTTTATACACTTTTTTCTTTTTTTTTTATTATCGGTTTACTTGGTTTCAAATTGATAAATCTCTACATAACTTTTTTTTTTGTTTATTTCTCCATTATGGAAGCTAAACCAGTTAATATACATTTTTATTTGAGCACACATTTGACAGACAGTATAAACCTGACATGAGTAAACACCATTTCAGTGGTGCCTCTTTACAAAATCTGCCTTTAAAAACTGCCAGATTACATCAAGAATTATATTTCATTGTTGTTCAATTGATATGGAGTCTTTTTCTTTGCCTCTCTACGACTGAAGGAATGGTGTTTACTGCACAGAGCCAGCTGGATTGCAACTCTCTCTCTCTCTCACACACACACACACACACACACACACAGACGAATAACTATTGAAATACAAGCTGCATTTTTACAAATGTCAAGAAAACTGTTAGATATAACTTCTGTAGGTTTCAATAATATTTTAAGAAAAGACGCATATAAATTTGCAAATTGAACACAATCAAGCTCAAACATACATGCCTACAAACACCCCCACATCATCTTGCTCCTGATTCGCTGACTATGTCGTCACAAAGACAACAGCTGTCTCCAGGATGAAGAAGCTACTTTGGGGGTGCCAGTCAGTCTGCAGGCCTGCAATCGGAGAGTCCCTTGGGTCCCTAATGGCCTTCAAAACATACTTTTACACACACATACACAAACACACATACACATGTTCTGGTATCAACAAGATTAGTGCCCCCTAGATCAGAAAGTATTTCCCCTTCTGCACTGTGTTCAGCAGTCATCTTTGTTTGTCTTTAGTGAAGTTTTAGCATCAAACCTAAAAAAAAAATCCCTGTGATACTTATATTGTAGATTTTTTTATTTTGAAATATAAAATCTTCTTGGCTGCACTCCAGAAAAAGTATCCTTTTCAGACAAACTTCCAATTTCCTTCTCTCTTCTTGGACTTTGGCTGCTTCAGCACAGTCAGTTTTCAGCTATTTAAGCCGTAGAAAGTTTGACATGAAGTGCTTACCGTGGTGGAGGGGATTGTGTGCTTCATCATAATTTTCCTACTCAGACCAGAGGTCTCATGGCAAAGCTGTAAAGGTAGTGATCTTTGATGCTGTAAAAATATGACCAATCAAAGCATCTATGTGGGTGAAATGAAATTATATATATTTTCATTTCACCCACATAAATGCTTTGATTAGTCATATTTTGCAGACACGTGTGTTTACTATAAAACAAACCATTCATTTACAACACTGAAAACCCCTTTTGCCTCCGTTTTGTTGTCTTTTATATAATACCTCAACATGAGCATTTCTACAGCAGAAGTGAAGGAATAGGAAAATAGAATATCAAAGACACAAGGCAAAAGACACAGTGGAGGAAAGGTAACGAGCAAGCAAATGAACTCAAATGAGTGCAATGAAGGCTCACATGGCTGAGGAATTAACCAATTCCTAATTTGTCAAACAATAAAGCAGCCACAATCAAACTTAAATCCACATTATTGGAATTAGGTGTTTACATGGTTGTTTCTCATCTCTGTAAAGTGGAATGAACTTTTATTTGGAATTAAATGAAAATAAAACTACAGTGTAAATATGGCCATTATGGATTTATCCCATAGAGTCTCTGAATGAACTCTGGATTGTAAACATCCTAGATGGGATATAAGTGCCTCTAAAACCTTTGTATTTACCCCACATATTTGAGTTACACACCTTTCGGGTGCCCTTGCAAATTTGGCTGATTTTTATTTTAATAATAGAAAACGTGCCATCTTTAAACTGTAGGTGGCCCATGAATTAAACATTGCAACAAACATGAACATCTCCAACACTCCCACAGTAGTCTGCATGTGAATACACACAAGTTGCACAGCTGGGATTTTTTATTTTCCAGAAGCCTGAACTTTCATAAAAATTGTAAGATTTATTAAAAGATTTATGAATTAAAGCAGCACATCTGAATACGTAACTTTCCAAACTCCAAAAGAAATGGGAGATGTTAGGTCATTGTGGTGTTTAACACTTTCAAGCAACAGGTGAAAATTGTGGTTTGTACGGCTGTTCCATGTAAATCCTGTAGTTTACTGTAATCTACTGATCCCAGCGGCTGAACAGTTCAGTGTTTTTGTTCCAAACGTGCTGCTGACTTACTGAAGCATCTTTGTGTGCAAGCCATTTGTATGTGTTGTTTTAGGGCAACTGCAACTGTCAGGATGAAGAACCTGTCTAATCTGCACCTGCCACTGACACAGCAAATGTATGTCTACACACACACACACACACACACACACATTCACTCAGCTGGCCCACATCTGAGCTAGTCGGAGCCAAACATCAAACTGACCAACTGCAGGGCTCATTAGAGGATCTACAACCTCCTTATTGGAACTAATACAAATCCTCTAACTCAGACTGGGTATTAAAGCATTTTTTATACTGACACCCTCACTTTGATACAATATTATCAAACTTACCTAATATTTTTTCTATACCAGTTTTATAAAGTCTGTCCTAACAAAAAGCATTACACATTATCAACAAATATTCAGTTTTATTTTTTAGCGTTGACATTTTTACACTCAATCACTTTTCTAACAAACAAATAAATGCCGTTTTTAGAGCAATCCAACTGACATCTTCCTAAATTTACACTGGAACACAAAATATCAACAATGATATGGTTGTATTATTATTGCTTACTGTTAAAGGCAAAGAACATTATCTAGGCTGCAAGATAGCAGCTCGGCAATAGCTGCTAACCTCCAATGTGAAGCTCTCAATGTGGAAAAAAGGCAACACATGATTTTACAAATAAAGTCTGTAAATTCCCTGTAGCTTTCCTGTTATTTTTCTTTTGACAATTGTCTTTTGGGGTGAATGGATTAACAAGAGCTGCTTTTCTGTTACAGTTTTTCACAAAATAAAAGTAATATTTGTAAAGTTAAATAAAAAACTATTTCGCAGGTGTTTTCATTGAATGGTTTAGGCATTGTTACCATTAAATATTTTTTTAGAGTTTTCTACTTGCTGCAAAAAAATTTTGCTACAGCTTTTTAAAACCACCCCAACCCCGCAGATTTCCCTTTTTGAAACACAGTAAAACTGCATTTCCTGGTGTTTACTTTGTACTGTGCCATCTTAATCAGTCACATGACATCTGGAGACATGTAAATGGGGAAAAAGTCTTTTTTGCGATGAATTTCTATTTTGAAACATCTAAAAAATGATCTCTTGAGAGCACAATAACTAGGTGGGTTTTTTTTGTTGTTGTTGTTGTTTCTTAGGTTTTGTGCAAGTCTACAGGTTATTGGATTGGTAATGGACAGGCCTTCAACCAGACGACCCAATAACCACATATGAAGAAGCTACCAGTTACTGTCATTTGTTAGCTTTTGATTCTGTTAGTTATCCAGCCATAAACTAAAGCTAAACAATAATATCTCCAGTTAACATGATCTATTAAGTTGTAGTAACTTAAATGAACAAGGTGTAAAGTTACCTCAACATTTGCTGAGCACAAACTAACCTGTGGAAATTCGCAAAGCAAAGGTGGTGCAGGTTTTAAAGGAGGTTCTGGTTGTTTCATTCTTTACAGGCAGACCTAATTTGCTGTGAGGACAGCTAAAACAGTCTGTTCTTCTTCCAGTCAAAATGGAACTTTCTGCCCTTTAATTGATTCGGTGCACAATCAGATGCTCCATCGAGCCTTAGAAACCTTTGGGAAATGTTTTCTGAAAATATTTAAACGCTCACAGTTGGAAAGAATCTACCAACAATGGAGTCACACGTTTAACCTCAGGGCCATTTTATGCTAAAGGGATTTGTGAAAGATGAGTCATATTTTGATACTGGGTAGTATCAAAGTATTTTGATCAGTGTATTAAAAAAAGAATAATAATGGATTTTTTCTACAGAACAAGTTACTGAGCATGTTTAGATGCTTTGTGATGTTCTGTAACGGTTTTGTAGTGAAATAAGCAGGCAAAATTACACATGCATCCCAGACAATATCAGTAGATAGTACATTTTAGTTTGTTTTTCTCATTTTCATCTCTATATAACTCATCTCAGTCACATAAAAACAGCTCACATGAACACACTGACTGTAACTTCACACTCGTGGCTGGACAGTATTTGACAACAGAGACAGGTGTGGCTTCTCTGTAGCAGCATCCCACCTGTCAAGCTGACCTCCTTCATGGCAGCTAACATCTACACCCTTCTTACTTCTTTTCCTCACACCCTCAACCTCTGACCCTGTGACCAGCTTCCTATCCTCGTGGGCAAGGTAATGACCCCCACCACCCCCAATGCGTCAGGCAATTAAAACTCTACCCCAACCATAGCTTCACCTACCTGCTGAAGCCCACCACAGTTGTTTACAGCCTCTCTATGTCACCAATGGCCTTTGACCCTTTCCCTCCCCTCATCTGACTGCTCTGGAGAACCCTTCTTTAGTTCACCACAGAGACTTGTGATGTGTTTCATGGACTACCAGACAGATTACAGGGTATCTTTTTTTTACTTTGCTCAGAGCAATGTTCCCTTTGTAATGCTTTCAATAAAGACTTCAACAGATTTGCTTGATTAAAAAAACCTATAAAGAGGCGTAATGTTGTCTCACCTTTTCATTGTTTACAAGCTCCGCACCACCTCTTTTTCAGCTTGGCTCTATTCAAATTACTATTCATAATAAAGCAATAATTAAAAAAGTTCCATAAAGTAGATATTATTTCATAAATATGCCAATGACCTTACAAATTACTTCAAATTTCAGAAGGAAACTTGGAAAGCTTTTTAATATAGTTTAGTTCAGTCCAAATAGAATCCTATTAATCAAATTCTCTCTGTTCTACTTTAAATAACACTTTAGTCCAGTTCATTATTACCGAAGTAAAATTTGGCTCAGAGCTAAAATAACAATCAAGCTGGATCAAAACCTCTTTTCAACAAGTCCTCCATCATTCAGCATGATGATAAACACCCATCAGACCAAGAAACCAAAAAGGAAAACTTCTATCGGAACAAGAAAAAGGAAGGAAAAACTCTATTTGAACTAAATACCAAGGAAACCTCTATCAAAACCAGAACCAGGAAGGAAAATCACAATAGAAAAAAAATAATCAGGAAGGAAAACATCTTTCAGAACTAGAATCAGGAAGTGTTTTAAGAGATTATTTTTTGTAAGACAGAGACATTAGCTTTGTTTCCTTCTTTACATGTTTTGGCTTCATCTCGTAGCATCCAATGCTTCTGAAAATGGCTACTTACTAAAAAGAAATTCATAAAACTGAATTCGGAAGACAGGATGAATTTTTATGAAGAAATAGAACCAGTAAGAGATAAATCTATCAGAACAGGAACCAGGAAAGGAAACGTCTATCAGAAACAGAAAAGGAAGGAAAGTCTCTTTTAGAACCATTAAGGATGACCATTCTAGGCCATATAAAATTACAAAATATGATTTAAATTCCAGATATTGAAGAAATTGGTTAATTAATGGATGAACGTGTTTTGTTAACACACCACTAATGAGTTGGTGCTGAAGAAAAATCTTGCTTCATCAAAGTCACTTTCCTACTTTATTCAGGATAATTCAATGTCCAAATACCAAAAATTGGCAATCCGTGTGATCAGTGTTGGCTATGATGGACATGCAGCATAGATGTTACAGAACAGAGGAAAAGAAAAGGTTTGACTGGAAAGTACACAGGTGCTCCTAATGCTAGGGCAGGCGTTACATTTCACACAAAGAAATCAAGCTACAGCAACCACATCTTCCTCCTAAATGCAGTGAAGTGATTGAAAGTCCTACGGTAATGGTCTTTTTCTGAGCTACATGCCAGAGATGGTGGTAAAGTGGAAAGAATGTAGTCTGTGTTCAGCCTCTTCACCATGCAGAATTACTGAGGTAATCCCGGTTTTAACAAGCTCTGACACCACTCTGCAGGCATGAGCATGTTTCACAGTGATGAGTCGGAACTGCATGAATGAGACAAACTACTGTAGCACATTATTCTCTAAAGTCCAATAGACTGTGATTCTTGTGCTGAAAAGGACAGACATGCTTATCCAGTACATCAGCACTTAACAGAAATTCTAAAGTGATTTTTTTTTAATGACTTGACTTTATGTAAGAACAGTTCAGTATTTAACTGTCAGTATAAAACAACCTTTTTGGCTCGGGAAGGTCCAAACAGTGACCTCCCACAGACCAAAGACATCCACCTTGTGGATAGGCTAATTGAAAACTCTAAATTGGCTCTAGCACTGAGTGTGTACAGCTGCAGCTCGCCTTTTAACAGGGACTAAAAAAAAAAGGAGCACATCACCCCAATTCTGGCTTCACTACACTGGTTGCCCGTGGCTTTTAGAGTACATTTTAAGACTTTATTTGGTTTTTAAATGTTTACACTGCACAGCGCCACTTTACCTGTTTGACATGCTGCACCTTCATGCCCCTGCCAGAGCATTAAGGTCAGCAGACCAGCTGCTTTTAACAGTCCCTAAAACCAGGCTCACCACTTGTGGAGACCGAACCTTTTCAGTAACGGGCCCACTGCTGTGGACCAGCCTGCCTCTCTCAGTCAGATCCTCTGAGTCAGTGGATCAGTTTAAAAGCAGACTGAACGTTAATTTTTTTTTTTTTTTTTTAAATTAGGACAGTGCACAATAATCAATGTTTCAGCAGCAGCTTCAACATAAATATGCCGGAGTTAGCACAGAAGCTAA
>JBAMIG010000010.1:449851-467234 GCA_037177335.1 Kiunga ballochi | reverse complement strand
ATAGATAGATAGATAGATAGATAGATAGATAGATAGATAGATAGATAGATAGATAGATAGATAGATAGATAGATTTTATATTTTGACCTGAACTGATTTTGATCATCTCTAAAATGAGCTGAATTCTTTTTTCTTACAGTTCTTGTTAAAATGACTCAACTCAATCGTTTTCATGACACAAGGCACCTCTTATCCCTCATCGTATGTGTTGTGATCGTGCTGCACTCCATTTGGGCCTTACAGAGGACACACCCTCCCATGCTTCCTGGCCACCACTTCATGTTTATGTGGAATGCTCCAACAGAGCTCTGCGACCTCCGCTACAACATATCGCTCGACCTGTCATACTTCAGTCTCGTCAGCAGCACGTTGAAAACAGCAACCAACCAGAACATCTCCATATTCTACATTGATCGCTTTGGCATCTTCCCATATGTAGATGAGGACACTGGAGAGATGTATGATGATGGTCTGCCACAG
Organism: Kiunga ballochi; assembly: GCA_037177335.1. Taxonomy (NCBI): domain Eukaryota; kingdom Metazoa; phylum Chordata; class Actinopteri; order Atheriniformes; family Pseudomugilidae; genus Kiunga; species Kiunga ballochi. The sequence continues at coordinate 466,754 of JBAMIG010000010.1, read as the reverse complement.
CTTGTAGACCTGCAGGAGCATCGTGAGGAGGCTGAGGACGACATCGAGTACTATATCCCTACTAATCAATCGGGTCTTGCTGTGTTTGACTTTGAGGAGTGGAGACCACAGTGGGATAGAAACTGGGGAAGCAAAGAGATCTACCGAAATATTTCGATTGAAACAGTTAAGAAGAAAAATCAGTCTTTAGCTGATGCTGAGGCAAAGAACCAGGCAAAAATGCAGTTTGAAAGTGGAGCCAAGAGGTTCTTTATTCGATCCATAAGACTGGGAAAGAGGATGAGGCCAAACAGACTTTGGGGTTACTACTTATACCCAGACTGCTACAATTATGATTACAACCAGGACATGAGGGCCTTCACAGGAGAGTGTCCAAAAATTGAAGAACAAAGAAACAATGAGCTGATGTGGCTCTGGCAGGAGTCCACAGCCCTTTTTCCATCAATTTACCTGGAGCTGGTGCTCAGAGATTCCAAGCAGGCCCGATCGTATGTTCGTCATCGCATTCAGGAGGCCATGAGGGTTTCAACCCTCCCAAACAGCTCATACTCCATTCCCATTTTCCCCTACATAAGACCAGTGTATAAGGACAGTGTTGATGATTACATGTCAGAGGTAAGATACTTTAAAACACTTCATAAAACATTATTTAAAACTACCAGGTTTTAAGTTTGTTAGGTAAAAACTGTATCAGTATTTACAATACTTTCCATGGATTTCCACCATGCTTTCACCTCCATTTAAGCACCAAATGCCTCCTTTCCTACTTAACCAGCGTTTAATTGACACCACAATAAAACAATGACATTTTCAAGCCCTTCTATGGCGTTAATAACATCGATGCGTAGATGTAAGCAGCAATGATCTTGGATGATACATATTCGCTATGGGGCTCGGGCAGAGCTGGTATGTAAGAGTTAATGGATCCTGTGCTCAATGGCGAAATATTACATTTTGAGGGCCCAGTTTCTACTACACGTCTTCTCCTTTCAGAAACTTGTCAATACCTTATCACACATACCTCGAGAGTGTTCAGGTCAGTCTTGAGGTCAATACAATGACATTTGTAGGAGGCGTTTACTAAAATATAAGGCAAAGAAAACGGCTAAAATAACCCCTAAAATTGCACTTTTTTCAAGATGGCTGACTATCTGTTTAATCTAATTATATGACCAGGATACGTTTTAGTACAGCCCTGCAAGTTTAAGCAGTAAAATAAATAATCACTGTAGTGGGCAGGGCTAATCATTTGATGGTTTCTATGAGGTTGTTATGGAGATGGAGTAAAGCTTTAGGCCTGGACTGGTATTGGTCATATCAATATGGACAGGTTGCATTCTAAAAAATCTTCATGAGTTTGATTGTGATTGGATCAAAATTGAAAGATTTATGGTCATTTGTGATGAAACAGCATCATAATGAAGTTTGCGTAAAGCGTAGAGCAACAGATTTCCCTGGATATCTTTTCCGACATATTCAATGCTCTCTGATCCAGTTGGAACCTTGTTGTATCACCCCCCCGCCCCTCCTCTGGTTAAATCATAATCCAGTTATTAACATGCAGATGTTTTCAGGGTAAGACTGGTACCATATCTATGAAAAGTTGGCGTTGTCTTGTTTAATGTAGAACCCCTGAGTTCTATCTATCAGAGAAGCTGTTCAGCAGATCATGTCTGACAAGTTCTGACTTCAAAGATAAGACTCTATTTTGAGGCTCAGCGATAAAGATGTTGGTAAATGCAATCACTCCTTTGAACATTAGCTATACGCCACCAGTTTAAAGTTTGGACATACTTTTTAAATAAAGCCGATTCGAAAGTATGTCCAAACGTTTTACTTGCAATGTATGCTTCACATCCTGTGCCAGAGACTGTCTGGTATGAAATGACTGTAAATATATCCTGGAACTTAGACCGGTCAGGAGCATACCAACTCTACAAAATAAATATAACTTATGTCATATCACACTTTCCACTATCCGGCTTTAACCTTGTAAAGCCAAAGACATCATATTTGATGCAGATCCGAAACCTTTTTCATTACTTTAAGGTACAAACTTACTCTAAACCAATGTTTCTCAAACCTTTTCAGTCCAAGGACTATTTAACCTTTACAACAAACACTTACCGACCACCTAACTCTAAACAGCCCAAGAACATTATGTCTATATAAACCATTCACAAGTTTACAACATAGAATGTAGCTTTTGCAATATTGTTATAGTAAAATATCAGTTATTTGAACTTCTTTTTTTTTTAAGTGATCACGTCCTTTGCCACTGCTTCATAGTTATTTGGATATAAGACGGGTTTGGACTTGCAAATGTGTGACAACATTTCCAGTTAATTCAAATAAATTTAGGATTGTCATGTTGTTCACCTTGCAGACCATTAGGGGGCGCTCGGGAACCACACTCTGAGAAAGGCTTCTCTAAACCCTGTTGTTTGGCATATGGTGCTGGTTTCTGAACCCTGGTGAAAACCAAAAAGAATACACACATTTTTTTCCCCCTTCGCATGGTAGTAAATAGCAAAAATAATATAGAATAAATTGTCTAAAAAATTTACAGTTTGTCAAAATGTTTGTACAAAGACTTCATATGTGACAGTTGTTCTTAGCTTGTGATATACAATTGTGTTTGGCATTTAAAGGCATGTCTCAAACTAAATGTCCGTCGTTCTTACCCACTATACCTTCAAAGTGTTTCCACATCAATTATCACGCCATATTATTGAGATAACGGTGAGTTTATGAGATGACTTGCTTTTCTCTGACTGGCTGATGTGATTCCAGTTTGATCTCGTGAACACCATCGGAGAAGCTGCTGCTCTCGGTACTGCCGGTGTTATTTCCTGGGGAGACATGGATCTCACAGACACAGAGGTACCTATTTATATGTATTTTTATGCATTTCTTCTCCTATTTCATGTTTATTGTCCAAAGAATCACATCAACAAAGAAACTGATTTAATTTCCCACAATGTATCAGGACTCCTGCATAGATGCTCACAATCATTTGAAGGAAATCATGAACCCATACATCCTCAACGTCACCACGGCAACACGTCTATGTAGCCAAACGCTCTGTCAGAATAAAGGTCGCTGTGTGAGGAAGAACTGGGATAGCGATGTTTTCCTTCATCTTCATCCACTCCGCTTTAGGATCCAGCAGGATTCCAGTAAATGCCCACTGACTGTGAGCGGTAGTCCCACACAAGATGACTTCAAGTTCTTCCAGGATAATTTCAGCTGCATGTGCTACGGCGAGGGGTCATGTCAATCAGATTTCACACTAACTATCAAATCCGAGCCTGTCATAAACCCAAGAAGTCAAAGCACTGACCGAATGGGCTCCACATCCCTGCTGTTGGTTCTAATCTGTCTGAAATTCTTAATAATGTGAATAAAATAAATTGCACAAAGGTTACACAAGGGGTGATATGACGACCTGTTCAGGGTTAACTGCCTCTCACTTGTTAATTGCTGGGATACCCTCCAGCCCCCCTGTTACAACTGCAGATTGAATGAGCAGCATAGAAAATTAATAAAAGATTAAATAACACAAGTACAGCAAGTTGTGGTTGCAGGAAAAAAGCAGTTCCTGCAGTCTATGGAAATATCATGTTGTGGTTTGTTTTTACTGTTAGCGCTTTTGTTCAGACTTTCTACATTTCTATGTCTGTTTTGATTATGGCTTTTTAATCGGGTATCTGCTGCAACACCTGGGTGATACTGCTAAATGTCTGGGAAATGATGTGAGCAGTTGGTGGACCATTAGGATCGGTAGCTGCTGAACTGTCCGCTATCACACTTTAAAAAGAAGCAAATGTTTTTTATTTGATTCTTGGTTTGGATTGTTAGCAGAGCATGAATTTAGGGCAGTGACAGAAAAGCACCACTAGATGGCATCAATGACCAAGTATCACCTTAACCCTATGAATAGGGCTGAGCCTTAAAACCTCAAATCCTCAATTAAATATTCTTATAATACAAGAAAAGATACTGTGAAATAACTGAAGTTAAATATAAATTGCATCAATACATTGGTTGTAATATTATTTACTTGTGAGAAATGTAAATGTTCTAACATTTAAATGTCAGCTGAGATTGGCTACAGATTGGCTAATGTGTGTGCTGTCAGTGTGTTTGCCTTTATTTAGTACAGATTAAAACTATCAAATAATAGATAAATGAATACAACAATAAAATATTGAATGTGTTATACAGCACAAACATAGTATTATGTTTATACTGTTACACTGAAATGTATATCTTGGTTCAGTCGTATCAGAAGATGCACTTTGTGCACCTTATGCTCAACCACTGGTGCTCGTCCAACAAGTAACCATTTAAAATGTGCTCCTGGTAATGATCTTCAGTGACAATGGGATGCTGTCTGCATGGAGGAACAGCTTCTAACTTGTTGCTGAAATGCAGTACTTTCAGTGCCAGATTGATCTCTTTAAACTGATCCCTCGCAAAACCCAACATATCACCCCCATTCTCCATAATCTCCACTGGCTACCTGTTAGGTTCAGGGTAGAATATAAAATCTGCCTCCTGACCTATCAGTGTGTCTATGGCAGTGCACCGGTGTACCTGAAAGAACTGTTGGCACCCCACAAACCCACAAGACATCTTCGCTCCACCGACAGCCATCTGCTCCAAGTCCCAAAAACAAAGCTTGGCACCATAGGGGACAGATCTTTCATGGCAGCAGCACCACAACTGTGGAATATTTTACCTATCCACCTGAGGGCGCCACAGTCAGTGAAATCTTTTAAAACCAAATTGAAAACGTTTTTATTTCAAAAAGCTTTTATTTTTACTAAACATTGCTAAACATTTTTACAATTGTATGTCATTGGCATTGTGTGTTTTTATTGTGTGTTTTTAAACAGTGTAGCACTTTGAGATTTGTTTTTCAAATGTAAAGTGCAGTATAAATAAAATTCATTATTATTATTATTAAAACGCATCACAACTGATGTGGCCATCAAAAAGAACAACTGAGATCAGACAACGACCCAACACTGGTCTCATAAATTAAATCCATATTAAACGTCTTTCTATTTTAGTTATTTATTCACTTTCATAGTGTATTTTAGTTAAATATTACTTTAAATTTTCAGTTGAATCATACTAATTTTAATAGCACTTACTTTTAATATGTATTGTATCTTGCCCCATTTAAAATGTCTTTGCATGGAGCACTTGGATATCTAAACGATTATTTAATAAAATATAACATTTCAACATGAAGACTGTTTAATTCAAACATAATGTTTTCACAGGATAACAATGTGCAATCAGGTTTTTCTTCTCTGTGATGAATACAGCAAGGCCATGGACATATCTTTGGGAGGGACCGATGCTTCAGCCCCCTCCCCAGCACATACCAAGGCTATGGTACAGTATGCTGACAGTAGCTTTGCTCAGCATGAGCTGCAGTGTCAGTAGATTTCCAGCGGGGGGAGTCAGGGTTGTGTTCACTAAGTCACATAAAACACAGAAGAACCTGCTTATTTATTTATCCCCCTTTAAGAAGACATTAAACTCAAACAAAATCAATCAAGCGATTAATTTAAAACTTTCAATATCTACCATCAACTACTGCCTACATTTACAGGACTTATTAATGATGCAGGTTTCTACAAAGGCCTTTTGCATTCATGATATGCCGATTCACATGAAAACTCATGCAGCACTTTTTAACTTCAGCATTTGTTTATGGATTGTTTTGGCTTGTTCTGTCTGCAAAGAATGCAAGAGATGAAAGTTTATTCGTCTTTAGTAAAAACTGGCTTTAGTATCAAAGACTGAAGTATCCAATCAAATGTAATTCATAAAGCACCTTTCATAAAAAACACAACACTAAGTGCTTTACATATTTTACCCCTCATGTCAATCCCAACAAAAAAAAAATATCTAGTGGCCTAATCTACTGTCAGGAGACACCACCTCAAGGGATCAGAGGGTGGAGATGTTCACACCTTGCTGCAGGCCTCTAGCAATGATATACTGCCACTGACTTGTGCCTGTTCTGAGAGATAAGAAGGTCTAAGAGCCCTAAGAGATTTAAAAACCATAAAAAAAACATTAATATCTTTTCAAAAACGCACAGGGAGCAGATGCAGCAATCATAAAAAGACCTTCCCGACTTCTGGTCTTCATCAGCACACGTGCCAATGAGTTTCATCAAACATTGTTTTTCATTAGAAGACCACAAAGCAGGTTTGACTATTGTCATTGCAAACGATGGTGCGGACTCATGCTATGTACATTCAATATAAAAATCCTGTTTTCATTATATATTTATTATGTAGCACAAAACTGAGCTCAGAATCAAAGACAATGCTCACAAACTTTATCTGTTTGATGGATTAAAACTGAACGTTTACGGTTTTGAAAAGAGTTTCTCTTGCATGAAATGTTTAAGGAGTTACATTAGCATTTTTTTGTAGCCGGTTAGCTTCAACTAGTCGTGTTTAGCTTCTAATAAACATAATAATAAAAACAGATGTATAGGCTACAGCAACATTCTGCAGCTCATCAGGTGCTTATTACTATTGTTTTGAATAAAAAAAAAAGCAGAGTTGAGCTAAGTTTCCAAGTATTTCAGTGAGATCCAGCTAAAGGGTTAGGAATGATATTTGCAGACTGAAAGTGGATTGTTAAGGATTCATCAGCATCCAGAGGACGGAGTGACGGAGGGAGAAGTCCATGAACAGCCAGCCTCTTGTGTGCTGTATGAATATTTCATGTCTTTGTCTGTCACAACTTTGAACAGAATGTTATGTTATGTTGCCTAAAAATCTTAATCTGAGCATGGGTATGCTTTAGACTTAAGACTTTTGCCTGGTATATTAGCATTAGCATTTTCTTGCTAAGAGATCTGTTTGGATTTTACTATGGGAGCTTTACTGTTGGACAGTGGTTTCCAACCTGGGGTAACTAGACCATCAGGATGGTCCTTGCAGCTGTTTAGAGTCAGAGAGATTTAGATAGATAAAGGCATGAGTAGTATAGAGACAAGCTGATGTGCTCCTTTACATCATCGGTGGTGAGAAGCTAGCTAATGAAAGCAAGCACAGAGTCCACAGCTCTGTGGTAACAGCATGGAGGGGGTCCACAGGACTTATAGAAACACTGTGTTTATTGGTAGATGTGATCAGAACACATTTTGCTGATTAGAAAAGTCACATAAAGGTGCATTAGGGTATGGAATTATGGGTAAAGGCTCTGTGATGGACTAGCGACTTGTCCAGGGTGTACCCCACCTCTTTCCTGTTGATTGCTGGGATAGGCTCCAGCTCCCTGTGACCCTGAATTGGATGAGGCGGTATGGAAAATGGATGGATGGATTACGGCTAAAGCTGTATTTATCAAAGATTTCTTCTGTTTTTCTTGCCTGAAAGTGTCTCAATTCTCAGGCCTCCCTGCAAGTTCCTAAAAGTCAACCACATCCTCTTCCTGGTGGAGGTGCCTTGCATACCCTGGCAGCCTGACCCGTCCCAGCTTGGCTACATTTGGCCATCCTTCTGCCTGAATAATCCGCTCTGTCAGATGAAAGCTGTCGTTCTGGGGGAATAAGAGCTTTATTGTCCAGATTCCTGTCCTTTGTTGGAAATAGCAGAAACATTTTCTAGGTCAGCGCCTGTGACTGGACACCCCGCTGCCCAAACCAGTGCTTCCGTGAGGGAATTCATCCCCTCCTGATGCACGCCATCCCCCAACCATGCTCATATTTTGCCCAGCACCTTGGAGTGACACAATGAGAGATCCGCTCCCAGCAACAACAATCAGGTTGCAAACTGTCACAGGGCTCCAGCTTTGGTTTTCTGTCAGAACAGATACATTATGGATGCTGACTCAAACAGTCTGTCAAAAGGTTCTTTCATAGAGATAATTGGGCGAACAGACCCTCAGATCCTTTTCCAGTCATTGGTGTCCCCATAAAGATCTCTAACCTTTTACCTTGCTCTCACCCAGAGGACTTGATAACTCATTTAAAACAAAGACAAATACTGATTTGCACAACAGAATCATCATGATTTTATTTCCATTAACATCATTTAGCATGTAAACCCCTTTTTTCTCAAATGTTATATATATATCATTCACCTGCATTCAGTCTGCCTTTGCCTTGGGTCCATTCATTTCCACTCCTCCGTGCTTGCTACTCCCAGGATACATAACACATGGGAACTTATTCAGACAAGTAAATAGGCTCTTAAAAATAATAATAATGGACTTGATTTATATTGCACTTTTATACACCCGTTCAGCTGATGGTAAGCTGTATGTGCAGCCACAGCTGCCCTGCAGCACATAAATACAAAAGCCACTGCACAGGCTGTCCAGCCAGCACCAAAACATGGGGTCACATTCATGCACCAGCACTAGGATGAAGTGGTTTGCAACAGGGATGCAGCGACACATTGGCGGGGAGAAGGATATTCCAGCCACTGGCTGACCCACTCTACCTCTTGGCAGATTTATTTAAAGGTATATAGCAGAGAGGAAACATCTAAAGTCTGGAGGACCAGGGCACATGAGAGCAGGAGTTAGTGTTGTTTTCACCAGAAAAATCTATTTAAAATATCTAAAAATAGAATAAACCTTAAATGGCTTTGTGAGGTAGACAGTAAGAATATTAGAATTTCAAAAGCCAATAAAATACTTCAATTTATTGAGATCCAGTAATTACTGGTCAAATAAATACAGTTAGCATTACATTACTAATCCAACACAGAAAGAGACATTTATTGTTCATATTTTTATCCACTTCCACTTTAAACCAGATTTACCAGAAACTATGGGATTTCTGCAGTCAGTGAAGGTGCCGTGCAAAGTAGGTCTGCATATGTGACGTTCGAGTGCAAATTCTGAAACATGCAAAGTGACCCAGAACAGTGAAATCCCAAAACAAGTTCGGTTCTGCAGCAGATGAAAGAAGCATGATGATTCAGTATGCAGACTTTTCAAAAACAGACTGGGTGAGAGGAGCTTTTAGAGGAAACACAGCCGACATCTAGAGGGGTCTTTGGAGGGAACCAGACCACTTACTGAGACATTACAGAGAGGCAGTGAGGGTCCTGCAGTCAGAGATGTGTTACAGTAAGAAACCAGTCCCAATGCAGAAAGTCTGCAGTCAGACATGAATGCAGGTGTGTCAAAATGAATCTTTACTTTGTTCCTACAGCTACATTTGTCAATAGGTGCCAAAAAGGTCCTCATCATACAACTTACTGAGCCGTGGGGGGAGGGAAAAGCAGCAAGCAGTTCAAATACTGTAATGTGGCGGAAAAGGGAAGAGAGAAAAGCCACCATCCACCCAGTGGAAACTGGATGTAGAAACATCTGGGCTGCTGAAAAGACAGGAGAAGGTCTGAAGAGATCCACAAAGATGCTGGTTGAGACGAGGAGAAAAGGAGCTACTGGTTGTGGCTAAGGAGGGACACAAACCTCTGCAGGGGGTGGTAGGACGACGTCCATACGGCACTATTTATGCAGGGAAGTATTGGTTTTACAGCAATACACCAGTCATGCCCCTGAGTTTCCTCTTGGCTCTCTTCCTCCATGCACTGACCTTTGCTGACCTGTATTGGCCTCTCCAAGCCCATGACCAGCCTTGTAAGTCTAGGTTCTCATCTCTGATGACATTTTGTATAGAAATATTTTTGACTACCCGTGTATTGCCACTGTAGTTGTGTAGGTTATATTACTTGACCTTTTGCATGTTTATGTCTCTACTAAACACTGAATGTGACCTCACCATTTTCCTCTCAAAGCTTATACTACATCTCACCTCACTGGGCTGCACATCTGGACTCTCCTCTGAAGAGATACTTCCCTGCATACTTGCAGCTGTGGTTGAACGGTGGAGCCAGTTTGAGTTGTGGGGCATCACTCATCCATTGCTGTAATTTTCTTCCTTTTTTTTGTTTTTTTGTTCTTATTAATTTGAGGTTAGGGGTCTCTGGCTGTTATTTAGCAGTGCTTGAAACAATTTTCTTGCTGCTAATATAAAAAAAATCCATTGGTTCATATAAAACCTGGTACAGATGTAATTATGTAATTACTATTATTGTTAAATACACTTTTGAACAAACTTTCTTCTAATTATGATTAAAAAATCACTGTGTGGGTTAAATTTATGGGACAATACACATCCTCTCACACCTCAGGTTTTCACTTCATCACAGACAACAACAGCCTTTTGTTCATTATCCCTATAGTCTGTTTAAAGTTACCAGTTAACCCAGTATCCATAGTTAAAAGGACCCGTGCACAACATGCATCAAATTCCTTACAAGGGAGCCATGATTTGTGATTTTATTTGCATCCGGATAAAGTCGGGATATGGAGGGAACACACTCACTGAGCAGGAGTTGTGTCACATGCAAAACAGGAAATAGTTTTACTGTCACATCGAAACTCTTAGAAGTCATTTTGTGTGATTTTCCTCATAGTTTATTTAAGCTGTGGGCGATGGCGGCTTTTGTTCAGGATGTAGAAGTGCAGATCTGTCGTTGAGAAGAAAGTTTCCTAAATTTAACTTGATTTTTTTCTTTTCGCAGAGTTTAAACTCATTTTACTGGTGTCTTTATGTATGATGAAGTTGATCTCAGCATTTACAGTGTTTGAGAAAAGATGATTATAATAAAGCATATAAAAAATATAAAATATAAAAAAGCAAAAGATACTGCGATGTTAGTGAAGGACTAGTGATCACTAACTGAACCTTTTGGGCCAGTGTTCTGCAGGATTTTAATGTTTTAAATCAGCAGGGAAACATCTATAACCTGCAGGAAACTGGGCCCAGTTGAGTTAGTCATACTGGTCAGATGCCTTTTAGGCGACTAAACCTCCTTTAATGTGACAATCTTTCATGCTGATCACTTTGGAGCCTGTTTGCTGCTAAATTCTCAGCTATTGTGTTGCATAATACTGATTGTGTTTTAAGCATTTAGCCTCACTTATATTGTTTACAGGAAATATAGTGTTGGACGCGGCTCAAATGATGTTTTGTTTTTAAACCCAGGACAGTTGCAGTATTTTAACTACATGAACATAATGAATAATTTACTGTATAGCATATAATTACACTCAGTCACAGTCATGTCTCTGATGGTAATTTCCAGCAAGCTTCTACTGACGCTTACCTTTCTATTATCCATTATCATGACAATTTGTAGTTAGACTTTATATGCTCCAGTAAATAATCTGTCAGAATCTGCAGCGTGGAGAACTAATGTTTTGGTTACTGTGGTAGTCTGGCTTCTTTCCAACAGTGGGGAGCAGAGCCCGACCCTCCCCGAGCGTCCTGGGAGCAGTTGGGAGAAGGTCAGTGAGCAGCTTGTTCAGGACTGGAGCCTCAATGTACCCATCGCCCTTTTGTTTCTGAATGAATGGTGCTGTCTAATTATTGGAGTGGCTGCCAGCCTCATTTACAAAGGACAGAAACATGCAAGGCTGCTGCCAGAGAGCAAATCAGTCAAACGGGTGATTAGAGAAGAATTTGGTTTGCATATAAAGAGTCCCATAGAAGTGGTTTTACAATACAATTAGAGAGGAATGCGGAGCTATTAACAAGTACAGGAATCTTTCTTAATTTTAATGTTTTTAAAAAGGGATTTTACATGAGTGCATAGGTGGAATGAGTTTTAACCAAACTAACTGCTGTTTGGCAATGGCATAAACTAAACTATCATAGCTTTAGGAGGAAAATCTGGGATAAAAAAGCCCCCCTGCCTGGGTTCTGCACTCTGTCTGTACTGGGTGGCCCGTGCCCAGTGGGGTCGGCAGGTACTGGCATTGACCCACTCATGACCCTTCTCCCCCCCCCCCATTTGGTCTGGTCCTGCAATATTATGTAAATCAATTAGTTTGTCATTCATCAATATATGTGTGTGTGTGTGTGTGTGTGTGTGGCAGGTATCCAGCAAAGGATCGCATGATCTATGAAGAACTTGGAGCAGACATGTATTCTGGTTAAAGTCACTCCATCAAATGAATCTGCTGATATCTACAGTAACTATTGGACCTGCCTCTCCCAAACATGAACATTCATCATTGAATGTCACCCAGGACTGCGAAACCAGACAGAGACCTGATTTTATGATCAGAAGACCTCTGTGTCAATGGTGCATGCATAGATCCTGGAATGTCTGAAGCTGTACGAGATCAACAGCCGTTTCAGAGCACGTTCACACCGATCCTGTTTGGTTTGCTTTAACCATACTGTGGTCCACCTGCAGGAAATGTACGATTCACACGGTGCACTCTGAGAGCTCTGGTCTCAGTTTGCTTGCAGATGAACTATCCAGCGACCAAAATGAAAGTGAGATCTGCCAACTGAAGAAGGAAGAGATACAGATATCCTTCCCTCACTTTATTATTTGATGTAATTAATGTTGTTCTGTTATTTTTATTCACAGTAAAAAAAAAAAAAAGCAAAGACGAGTCAGTAAATTTGACAGAATATTTTAATCAGAACTTGATTTCAAGATCTATTTTACTTAATGTCATAATAACATAATATCACCCTGAACCACATGACCCCCTTCCTGCAGTCTATTTTTTTATTAAATGAACTGGGAGAAAAGTGGACGAGCAGATACCACCCACCATGCCCAGTTCCAGCTGTGTTCCCAGATCCTGAATCACTTTCACAGTCCAGACTGATGCTCAGAAAGTGAAGAGCACCAAGCAGCTTCACCGGAAACATCCATTTACTTACAATACACCAGGTGAGAAAACATCATTTCAGGTGCAGCTTGGCAGACTTTTATCTGTGAACATGGTGGTGATCAGTGTGTTGTTTATCACCCAGACCATACCGGCTGAGACCAGCGGCAGCTCGTCTCAGACCATATGAGGCTCCACGTTCTGATCGTTTTACTGTAACGCTGTTCACTGCAGAGGCCAGCTGAGAGGCAGACTCCGAGGGTTGTCATGACAGCAGAGGGGAAACACAATGGTGCACTATATCCTCCGTGGCTGGGTGGTGATGAGGACAAAATGATGGCGAGAGCAAAACCAGTTGTGCTGAAAGTGATGCACAATGAACTATCAGAGAAAGAGTCATTTTAGCAGAACTTTTATGATGCGTTATTTTCAGATTTCCACTTTGTAACGCTAGAATGGCCCTGCAGAGGTTTGGTTGCGACTCGGAGCAGATGATGACGTGTTGAGTCTGAATTGTACAAACAATGGTGGCTGTGTCTGCTGCACAAACAGCCATGAGTCTTGCCTTCTTTTCTTCATTTGGACATGTTTTCCTCTCCTTTAACAGCAATGATGGTGTCATGAAAAGAAACTATTGTTGACATGTGTAACGTCACTTTTTGTTCTCTTACTGGTGCATGAATTATGTTGTTCAAAATAAATAAAACCATAAAAAAGCTTGAAGGAAACTGACCAACCATCATTGAACACGTACAGTGTGAATAAAAGCAAGATGTGATATTAGAGAAAGCTGTGTGTCACCTTTATCCACATGCATGCAAATAAATGTCAGCGCTATAAAAACTCAAACACACACAAGAGGATGACTGTAAACAGCACAGTAGAGCATTGATGTCGGACGTCTTTTTATCCACAATTTAGCTTATGTGTTCCCATCATGCAGCTAATTCCAGTTAAGTCTCCAAATCACACAGAAACTATTAAACTAGATCACTGGCCATGCTTCTAATCAGAGACTTTTGCATCTGCATGCGTAGCCTCTGAAGAGTACAATGTTCAGAGATGCTTCATTGCATATTATTTTTCTGTGTCTAAATCCCTCTGCTGAAATAGCTCAGGCATCAAAGTTATCAGGTTTTGTAGGTAAGAAACTGTAATAGTTGTAAAGTTGAGCGCAACTTCATGGTTAAAATAGAACTTAAACAATGTGTGCTAGTCAGATGACAAAATAGCATTGAGAAGCTAGCTACAGAACATAATGTCAACACAAAGCGACAGCAAAGGATACTGATCACATCCAGCTGGGTTGCAAAGTAGGACATGAATCCTACTTCACTTTATACATCTCTCTTTATAGTTTGAAAAATTTTGGATCCAGACCCTGAAACACTTCAAATGGCAGCTTACTGTAAGGATAATCAAGGCCAGGGTCAGTCCTCTGACACACGCAGAAGAGCAAATTCAGCTGTTTGATTGATACTCTAAGCATCTTTACAGTTTATTCAACTGAGGAGGCATAGAGCCTAAATACACTCACAGAAAACTAAACATGACACAGTTTACCCACATTATCTTAAAATTAATCTAGTACTTCCTTATAACTAGATTAGCATGACTGTGTAGCTTTATGCTAACATCAGGTTTGAACATGCAGAAACTGAATCGCTTCTAGACATAAGCAGCCAAATATTAATATTTTTAAAAAGGTGAAGTGAAGAATGTACTTTGACAGAGGTAGTGGTGATCCAGATGAGTCCAGAAAGACTTTTCTGTCCTCCAGTAATAGGTCAATGCTCTTAGATCGCACCAGAAATCTGATTTCTAGTCATGCTGGCCACAGTGGAAATCAACCTCACTCAGGTCATTCCTCTACATCCACAGCCTTTCCTACATTACAATAAAAATGTTTTATATGTGCCGTATTATAATCAGTTTGTGATTGGACAGTGGACATCAAACCCAGAGAAAAAATCTGCTTATTTCAGTAACAATATTTAGCATAGGTTTGGTTATCTATATATGTTCTATATAAGGAAAAAAAACAGCAATTTACTTAAAGGAGCAGAAAACTCAGCAGCTGTTCTCAATTTATTATCACTTACTACAAAGTTTGTTTCCTTGTTTCATTACTGATAGAAGATATTTTTATGAGGAATAACCTCATTAAATATGTGCACATTGGAGGCTTTTCCAAGAAAAAGTTAAGTTAGCACATGTTGTATGAAGATATAGCCTACATTTTTAACCGATTGCAGGTAAATTACTACTTGTTCAGAAACATATTTATAATCTGGTTATAATTTGAGATACAACGTGAACTCTTAATCAGAATCTAAAACCAAATTATTTACAGCAATATGAAGACAAACTGGTGAAATCAGAGCTTCAGAAACTGGAAAAAAAAAACTATTATGATGTTCTTTCACTTGTGAAAAGTCTAAGAACAAGAAAGACTCCTGAATTTACAGTAAGCCAGATGTAAATATGCTCAAGTGAGTTTTGGCTGCTTTATTCACAGCTCAGACATTTCATCCTCAGCAGTGTGTCCCGACAACAGAATAAGAAGCGGAGGTGGATGGTTCCCTTCTCATTGTACTGAATGGGGACAGCTCCAGCTCGTTGGTGGTGCACTCGTTCTCCGAGTCTCTGGTGGTCGCGGCTGGGAGGCGCGGCGGTCCGCACTCATCGCAACAGCAGCAGCAGCAGTCCAGGAAGGCTCTGGTAAACGGCTGACACAGGCAGAACAGCAGGACCGGCGTCACCGCTGACTTGCAGAAAAGCAGCAGCTGGCTGACCAGATGCAGGATGTCCAGCGTTCTCCTGGGAACACTGGCAGCCATGTACGTGCTAAGAATGTTGCAAATGTTCTCCGGTATTATGCAGAACCCATAGAGGATGGCCAACGCCACCACGGTGCAGTTCATCTGGCTCTCCAGCTGGATCTGCCTCTTACTCCCTCGTACGCAGGCCCGTTCGGCATGGCGGATCTTGCGGGCGGTGACCAGCGAGCTGAAGATGGTGAACAGGGTCGGCAGACAGAAGTAGCAGCCAAAGTACCACCAGAGGCGTGCGCCATCATAGGTCAGCCCTAGAACGTATAACGTGTCCGGTAGTTCAGTGGCTATCCGAACCACACAGCGCTCGCAGGGCGTCACGTCAGGCGGATCGTCGTCCTCGGTTACCAGCTGGCGAAGCAGCAGCTCGGGTAGAGCCAGCAGCAAAGCTCCCACCCAGATAACAGCTAACTTGGCTGTGGTCGAAGCCCAGTTCTCAATCATTTCATAATACATCTTCACATTGGTGGCTGCACGAAAGCGATCGATGCACAGAGCGCACAGTGTGAAGGTAGTGACCCCGAGGGATGCTACCTGCCAGGAAAAAGGAAGAGTTAGACGTCACGCATAAACATCAGAGATCATAAAGAACATCATGCTATCTAAAGTGTCTGAAACAAGCTGGACGGGGACATTTATTTGTCTTTTTTGTTTTCTTTTTTAAATAGGTAACGTGTAGAAAAAACAACCAGTACCTTGTGGTAAAGATGCTACTTTAAATTCCAAGCACAGTTGTGAATGTCCGGGGATGTCAAAGCCTGAAATTCCAACAGGCAAACATTTTTTTAAAACCTCACCATGGGTGTCCCGGGCCAATCCCAGCTGACATAAAATGGATGCGAGGTACATCCTGGACAGGTCGCCAGTCCATCACAAGATCAACACACACAGACAAACAACCATACACACTCACACACACTCCTATGGGCAATTTAGATTTTGTCTTTGGATTGTGGGAGGAAGCCGGAGTACCCGTAGAGAACCCCCGCTAACATGAGGAGAACCCACTCTGACACGGGGAGGACCCACGCTAACACGGAGAGAACCCATGCTAACACGTGCAGAACCCACGCTAACACATAGAGAACCTACGCTAACACGTAGGGAACCCACGCTAACACGTAGAGAACCTACGCTAACACATAGGGAACCCACGCTAACACGTAGAGAACCCACGCTAACACAGAGAGAACCCACGCTAACACGGAGAGAATAACACGGAGAGAACCCACGCTAACACGGAGAGAACCCACGCTAACATGGAGAGAACCCACGCTAACACGGAGAGAATAACACGGAGAGAACCCACGCTAACACGTAGAGAACCCACGCTAACACAGAGAGAACCCACGCTAACACGGAGAGAACCCACGCTA
>JBAMIG010000010.1:414499-425118 GCA_037177335.1 Kiunga ballochi | reverse complement strand
TATATATATATAAATAACAAAATAACATGTTTCATAAATAACAATATGTAGGCAGAAAACAAAACATGATGATAATTGGCATCTAGATTAAAGTATGGTCTTGGATGCTACAGACAGTAGCCTTCAACACAATCTGTTTAAAAAACAAATCGGGACTGATTGCTGGCATTGGCTCCTGACTGACCTGTGCCACGGCTCTTGAAGGGAGGTTTGAAGAACACCACCACACCACACACACTGACAACAGATCCAGTTTTCAGATCATCTAGTCGCACATATGTGTATTTTGGAGCCTTGGGTGGTCTGGATACCTAAAAAAAAGATACATACATACATAAATTTTATGTCTGGAATCAGCGGGAGAAAGCTGATTGGATGCAAAGTTTTTGAATGACCATGTTCTTCCAAGGTTTAAATACTTTTAAAAAACATGCTTTCTGTAACAAAATGCACCGTCTCATGCTAAAAGGAAACCCTCTGCATCACGGGCTGCTATTGAGATGAGGCAACATTTCATGCTTTCCAACTGTTCTACTTAAGTTTAAATTATTTATGCACATAGTGGTTTTAAACCAGCTATGGAAACAATTTGTTCAGTCAGTTTATTTAAAGATATGTTGGACATATTTATTAATTTGCATTCACTGAATCTCACCTCAGCTAAGACTTTGGAGCTTCTCTTGTTTGGCAACAGAGACCTGGGATCAGGAGGAGGCTGCTCACGGGACACCTGAAAAAACACAGAAATAATATCATAATATGTTCTGATATTTTATTTAGAGATTAGATAGACAGACAGACAGACAGACAGATAGACAGATACCATGCCATTTTATTTCTAATGCACTTTAAAAACAGATGATGACCACTATCTTTTCAGTTTTTAATAATGTGGTTGGAAAAGTGAATATAACTTTAGATTAAAATAAAACACTAAATTCTTTCAGTACCTTAAAATACTACATGAGAATGCATCAATTTATATCTTAATCTGTACCGAGCGGAGGTGTAAACACATATTTACATTCTTACATCTAAGTTTGTGCATCTGTTATTTTAATGTGAGAGGGTAAGACAAATGAGAGTGAGGGAATTATTTCACTCTGCTCAAATCACATCACTGGTTTCTCTGCACAAACGTATTTACTGAGGTTAAAGGAGCTGTAACAAATAGAAACTGACCTCTCTAGGAAACTGGCTGGCAGACACAACCGATGTGAGCCGTACCCTAGAAGCCGTTAACAAAGGTGTTTCTAAAAATCCATCTGTCATTGATTTTAGTAACTTCATAAGGAGCTTATACAATGAACAAAACAGCTATGAGTAAAACTTACCACCCCCCTTTATACATGTACGGTTTAACTCAATGGTAAATAAACATATAGAGCTGATACAAACATTAAAAATATGCTGTTAAGCTGCTTAAAACTTTCACCCCACTTTGATTGATTCTGCATTTATTCTCTGGCTAAAGAAAAGTACGTTTATGCTAAACGGTGTATTTGTAATGTAGCCTTTCCCATCTGGTGTTTTCGGTACGCCTTAGTTTATTATTACCTTTATCAGCAGGATCCAAACTTTCCAAACATACCACCTGCTCTGAGGTGATAGAATTACTGCTCAACTGGAAACCTATCCTTTCAAAGATAAATAATTATATATCCCTAAATATATAACCTCCCTTAAAGTGGAACAACATCCTTTGCTCAGGCTGCAGTTTCCTTCCCAAGATGTTCTTTATTGTAAATTCCCAGCTTCCTTTTAAGGGACAACTGCAGAATGGACATTTGGGTTATTTTTCAGCAGGGTCTGTTTAGGTAAAATAAGTTATAATTTATGATTATCTAGCATTTAAGTGACGGATACGTCCAGATTTTATTGCTGAAAAAAGTGTTTCAGAACCTCACATCTACAATTTCCTTGTTTTTTTTTTTTTTAAATGAAGGGTTTAAAAAAACTGTAAAAATGTAAGCTTAAGAAAACTTCTTGAGTGATGCCACTCAGTCTACACACAAAACACGAGGATATGACGATAGGAGCAGGTAAACGGAGACGTGTCTGCAGGTTGTCTAACAGTGGCACAAACCGATTCATGGACAGAGATGAGTCACACTCAGTTTATAGCTCACACACAATTTTCTCATGCGCTAACAAACTTTTGCACCCTGCAGACATAATTTACACAGAGATAACAAAGCTATCAAACAGTAGTTCAGCACTGTGCAGCTGCTGTTTGCCAAAAATAAGGAACAACAATTCTGCCAGTAAGTGTTGATCTGCTTGTTTTCAATACGGGAAGCTTCCACAAATATTTCTTATCAAGTAGCACCTCAGATTTAAAGCTTTCAGCTTCATTAATAAACTTAAAGAACTCGTGTTTTTTTATCAGGCACACTTAGACACAGATAAAAGAAGGGATTGCTTTGTGAAGGCAGCTATAAAAGGAGTTTGTTGACGTGACGCTTATTCAGAACTCACCCAAAGAAAGCCATTATTTTGAAGGAGTAGTTTTACGGATTAAACACATGTTATTTGTGGGCCATTCCACCAAATAGGGGCCATTTGTGTCCCTAGGAAATGTTATTTATACAGATTATTGATTAAAATTATTGAAATTAATTTTCTCACTTAGCCAACTGTCCCGCACAAAAACCTAATCTAAAGTTTAAGCTATGTACTGGGAGGAGTAATAAAACCTACCATGAACATGGGATGTCACAATTCTTCAAATCTTCTTTTTAATTTGATTTTTGATTTAAAAAAACTAAACTTTTTCTTACAGCCAATGGCTTCTTAGACTCATCTATTCTGCAATGATTAGTTTTATTCATTCAATTTTGCACAGTAAATACATTTCAAAAGTTATGGGACATATAATGTATCACATTATGCATTTATGGCCAAATTTAAATAATTTACTTACTATATAAAAGTAACAATCTTGTTCTCTGTAAAGTTGAAAAACAACACAAACTAACAGAATACAAATAATAACAAAAAGTGAGAGGTCACAGAGTCTGAAGGACTGGACTTTCCCACCATAGTGTGCTGTGACAGTGATGACTTCCTTTGCATTTCTCAAACACCCCAAAACGTATTCTTTAACATCTTCATACATGGAGGGCATAAGGGATAAATACACATTTTATCCATGCCCCAGGGTTTCACTCAGTACTGTCAGCCTGTTACCCTGATTCATCTGGAACATTTCATAAGTCCATCCATCCCATCCATTATCTACGGCTTTGTCCCTAACGGGGTCGCGGGGGGGCCATTTCATAAGTCATGTTACAAAAAGAAGTAGCATCAGACGGATCTTTGAATAAAATCAGAGGTCATTACTTAAATCATGCAAAAAACACATTTTTGGTGAATTTCTCGATTGTGCTCAGTTCTGCTCATGCTATTAGCAAACATGCCGTGAGGTTATGTTTTATGTTTATGACTGAAAACATTCATTTCTGTAACTCAGAAACATGAATAAAACAAAAATGACAATTTATCATTTTAATATACGGGATACAGATAGACAGCAGAGCTCTTCTGCAGGACACTGCAGCTCTACAGTCATTAGGAAAGGTTTAAAGAAATCATTTCTTCCATTCACAATAACTGAACAATAACTCATCCATGTGTGAAAGGCCACTGCATGTCCACACTGCATCCATGGTTAGATTTCTATTCTTCATGTTTGTTGTGGTATTTATTTGTTTTTCTTGTATATGTTATTTTGTTTCTCACATACTTCATAGTTTTGCTTTTGGCATTTCTGTAACCTCTGATGAGTGCTGCACCAAAATAACTGATAAAGTACAATCCATCTAACTATGCTATGTAACTAAACTTTTTTCGATTCAGTAAAATGCCAAAAATGAAATATATTGAAAAAAAAAAAAAAAAAACATGTATCTCTCCCTCCCTACTTTAGCCCTCCAAATTCAAATGAAATAACATATTATGCAAATTATATGTAATGTATTAAACAACATATCTCCTCTAAGTGAAGTAGTACGCTCGTTACCAAGCTGGTACAAAAATTGTATTTGTTATTTAATTATAAACTGAAAAGAACCACAAAGTGGAGTTTGTGTATTTCTGGTATATCTAAGTACCTCCGTCCACCTACCGTCCAATCAGAAACCTTCCCAGCCCCCAGATCTAAAGCAGAATTAAGAGAAGCAAATAAATGAGTTTCCAGCTGAGTTACATGCGGCTGTGGCGCATGTAGTAGAGCGGGTCATTTCCCAACCAGCTAGTTAGTGGTTCAAGTACCGGCTCTGGCATCCACATGCCAAAGTGCCCTTGAGCAAGACACTGAACCCCCAGTTGCTCCCGGTGCTGCGTCACCGGTGTGTGAATGTGTGAGCGTTTGTGTGAGCGAAACGGTGAATGTGTCGACTAGTGTTAAAGCGCTTTGAGTACACTGATGTGTAGAAAAGCGCTATACAAGTACAAGACCATTTACCATTAAACCTCAATTTTGAATTTTCATTTATTTAAATTTGGAATTAATTAATCTGGAATAAATAATTTGCAATGATTAATTCCAAATGAAAAGTCACGTGATGTGCACAATGTAAATAATATATATTCACATTCAAAATGAGTATATTTAAAATGAGGTAAGCCCGTGTAGCTAATATCTTTATAACTGCTCATATATCCATATTTAAATTCAATTTATTTTCACAGTCAATTAATTGTAAGCTTTTTTCCACCGCTCTGTGCCTTTTTGGTCATTTTTTCATTTGTTTGTCTCTTGTCTTTTGATGTTATAATAGTCAGTGTTTTGATCTTGTTATAAATTTCTTCAAAATCAAAAGTTTAAATACCAAAATGAAATGTTTGCTTCATTCTCAGGATTTACTCATTTGCTTTCTATACTATTTTTATGGGACACATACTTGTCAGAATCAGATATATAATGTTTCATTTTCAATACAAAAATACTCATCTTTAATGTCTGTTTATAATTGCACAGGATTCATGATGACATAACCACTGTGGGTTCTGTGTAGGTCCAAAGAGGCTTGGATTGTACCTGTAGTGTGGTTTAAGAACTATAAAGGTAGAGTACAACACCAAAAATGTCTTAAATGAAAAAAAAGACGTCCTCACATAGATGCATGCATCATCTCCTGACAGCAGCAGATTACAAGGGTGAAGCTTGTCCTTATTAGCTGTTGGAGACTTGCCTACAGTGAAGCCAGAGGCCACCACCACATCCTGCAAGAAAATACAAGATAAACAACCGCAAATAAGAAAATGAGGCATCACAACAGATAGAGAAGATAAATAATTATGTTTCCTTCATCCTGAAGGAGGACATATTGAGGTGGCAGATGCTGGATTCTGAGTCCTTAAGCAAGACATCTCAACAAGCCACAGATGATAAGCTGGTGTGAAAAGTTAAGACTGTCTTTTGTTTGTCCTGTCAGCTGCCCTCAAGACAAATTTCATGCCTCCAGTCCTGAATAAAAAATAGGATAGCAGCTAGTCTTTATAATCATGTTATAAAGGCGTTACAAGGCCTGACTCGACTTCTGATCTTCAACTAAGTGCAACACCATGACTTCTTTACCAAGCTTTATAGGGTTTGACTTCCATTAAGATGATGCTTTAGGGAAAGCAAAAATGCAGTGAGATGCTGTTAAAGAGGATTATCCCAAAAAGTATTTACTGAGACTACCTGTGGCACAAACAGATTAAACTCGCTCAGTAACATAAAAGATGCTAACTCAGTGAACTCTGCGTCACAGTAAACTGTGGCATAAATTTAAACTATGTGCCATAGTATACTCCAGTTATGGTTCCTTTCTGTGCACCATAATGCGCGGGGTCCAGTCTAAGAGAAAACCTCCCCCATTTAAACCCTTTCATGTGGAGGCAGAATTACTGAAACAGCAGATGCCATCAACCCTAATAAAAGCAGACACAACCTGAAGGGCAGGACAAAAAAAGCAGACATGCTCCAAAAGCGCTCGCTCTCAAACACAATGCTTTGTACTGGGGACAACACACTCTTCCTGGTGCCAATGACAAAATCCAGATCGACCAGGTGATTTATGAGCTTGCTTGCTTGTGACGCTGCCTCCTGTTTGGACCGGGTAAGCAGCCGTACAAAAAAATGGCTAGATGAAAACCCTGTCAGCTCAGCGAGGTTCCTGCCACCTTAGTATACGCACAAACACTCAGCTTTAGAGACAGACCGGAAGGGAGCCTGGTGTACTCGTAAAACACGCCCTGGAGGAAGACCTCAGATAATTCCTGAAGGCAAGAGTGTGCTTCTTTTCTCAGAGGCAGGAGGATGATACCCTTCACTGTGCGCTCTGCAGCCTATGTCCCTAAACCCTGTGTTTTGCTTGACTCAGATTTGGGACAGAGCCCGCTGTCCCAACAACAAAGTCTTCGGATACTTGTGGCCGAAGCAGTCAGGTTGCCCTTTTCTTCTTCCTAGTCTGCTGGCTGACTGTCTGCACAGGTTGTCCTAGCAGGGCTTTTTTTAGACCAAACGGGCCTGGCCTCTTGTCCCGGTTGGAGCAGGCTGGGGTTTTAGTCATTTGTGGAGGAGGCCACAAAGCAAACGTTCTGCTTTCTGGGGAAGGCAAAGCTGAAGAGTTTCATTCTCTTTCTTTCTGGCTTCACACCGCTGCTGTATCAAAGCGCTAGAGATGCCATCCAATGATCGGCATGTCTAGTTGTGATGATCATGGCCGACTCGAGCTTTGTTGCCATGTCCTGAGGCTTGGTAAGCCGATAGCTTGGAGGCAAAGTTATTGCTATTGCTGCAGCCTTGTAGACTCTTTCCTGGCAGACTGAAAACATTCAGTTTTAGACAGCAGTGGGGGCGTCTGGAAGGTGCAGTTGAATGCTGTGGGTGGAGGTGGGATGCAACTAGCGGTTCCATAGGGACATGCAGAACATTTTATTTTTCAATGCTCTCAAAGTCCAGGGACAAAGCCTCTTAAGTGGGATTTTTACCAATGAAGGGAAGCTCTTTCCATGGGCCCTCTTTTAGAAGCTCTGGGGAAAACAGGGAGTAACTATTTTGCTCCTCTCGTAGCCTCGGGCAATTTATTCCCCTCATTACATGACGGAGTAGTCTCCTATATGATGGCAGGCCAGTGGATGGTAAGCCTTGACACAGCTCTTTTTAACACTGCCTTTATGTATAAGTTCTCAGTAGGAGAGGCTAATGTGCTCTCTCGCTCTCAGTTCTCGATGCAGAAACGGCACCAGGTTGTGCAGCCCGAGCAGAAGGGTGAAATCTTTAACTTATACTCCTCCTATACTTCTATACTGCCCAGTTGAGCCCCAGCTAGTGATGGCATGCAGTTATGTCTCCACATTTGCCCCCTCGTTGCCAGTGGGCAGCAGCCCAGCAGCAGACAAGTAGGGCTCTTTGCCCGACAAGCTAGCTTGGCGTGCAAGCTGTTGGAGACCTTAAGTGTGAAACAAGTTGACGAACTAGGAACTTGAATAGCCGTACAGGTGTGTTCGAGCAAACCTGGTGTGGATCCTTGCTCGAAATGTTCCTGCAGATGAAAGAATGAGCCCCAGAGTCCTTGAGCCCTCTTGATTACCTCTTGATTAACATCCTTGCTGAAGGTCTTAGCCAGTGCTCCAAACAAGACAATGTTGATGGACGGGTTCTGAGATGAGACATTCAATGAAGAATCATGCTCTGAAAGAAAAAGTTGACCAACACTTTACAAATGAGCACAGCCAGGTGAGATTTCACATTTTAATTCAATTTACAGAAATCCATTTAATGCCAGTTTATATCTGTCAGGTCTGCGTAGCTGATACAGATAGAATGTGATGGAATACAGTGGACACAGCGCAAATGGGATTTCATTTTGAAATGCAACCAGTGTGCAAAGATTTTAAAGATTGTGCATCCAATAACAATTGGTCCATTTATCATATTACTTCTACTTTGAAGAGAGTGAGAACCCTTCAACCTATCAAACACCTTTTACTGAGACACTATTGAGAGCATCCTAAGTTACTGCAGCGCAAAATGAACACTACCTTTATTCTGGACATTTGCAAAACCTGCATGGAGAAAGATTCCAGCTTTGCACAACCTATTTGGCCTCTTGACTGCTGGGAAAAAGTACTTGAGCCTCTGGGTTTGGTCTACCTGTCAGCTTTCTCCAACAATCCTCTACTATGAATTTACATATCTCCGAATTTGACAATAAATTTCTTGAATTGAGTAAAATAATCAATCTGAGTTAAACTGCAGGTGTTTCCGTTCCCTGTGGAAGAGAGCAAAAATGACGGCTTTAATTAAAATAATTTACAGGTTTCAGGTTAAAGTAGCCGACCAATATGTTTGGCACCACCAGTAAGCAAAGTAATAGAACAAGTCATGCATGGTCAAATACATTCGAGTATTCAAAACATTCCTCACTGAGGGACAATCTCTGACAACATACACAGAGCTAAAAGCATAAAAACTATCACGTTTTCAGAGTAGTCTACTTTAATGAAAGCCATACTGAAGCTGAAGGGATTTGCACACAAGTCGCTTCACCTTTTTACTGATGAGAAGTGGAACAGTTTTAATTAAAACAGTTGTTTGGGATGGTGATAAAGAATAAAGATATCTACAACACGTGACATTTAAAGATGTGGACACAGTCGTGTGGACAGTCCGTCCTGCAGCGTGCTAATAATCAAGGTGTTTATAAAAAGCAAATCAGAATCTTTTTGCTCATAAAAGCAGACATCCTGCAGAGATCCACCTCCTGTTGCGGACGCAGCTTCTCGTAAAGTATGCAACAAGCTAAAAATAGTCTGAAATATATTTTACTATAACTTAGTAACTTAGTAAATAAAAATACTCAAAGTATTTCCAGAAAACTCTTTTTTTATGATTAACTGAACAATTGCACAGGACAAACCAGTAAAATAAAGTGTGTTCTGCCTTTAAGCACAACAAATCACCTCTAGCAAGATTTTTTTCTTTTTCTTTGTTTTATTAGTTGTTTTAACCTGGTTGTATATAATACATTGCCAGGATTAATGTTATTGGAACATAATGAAAAATGTACAAATAAAAACTTTGCTTTGTTCACACAATAGATATGACAGTAAAGTGATTCGGATAACATTGAAGAATTTGTTATGAATTATTTGGATGAGTATGAATGAATAGCAGTTTTATTTGTTTATTTTTGTTGGTTGTTGTGTTTTATATCGTGTTTGTGTGTGTGGGCATGGAAGTTGTAAAAATGTAAGCAAATAAATAAACTTGTATTGTAAATGAGAGTTTAGGAAGAGTTGCAATTGATGCGGCTGTTGCCAATGAAGAACTCAATAAATGAAGTGAAAATCTGTTTTTATAACCCACAAGATTTCCATTAACTCAGAGATAAAAAAAAAAATACACTTCATTCGCTTTATTTTATTTTTTATTTTTTTTACGCACAAAGACACAAAAATCTGTTACTGTGTGACTTTCTCATTGCATGTAGCATTTTAAATGAACAGCAGAATTGGTTAATCTTTACCATTGTGTAAGGATCCAGTTTTTAGTTTGACTAATATGGTGGGCAGTTTTGTCCACTTTGTTAAACAACTCTGTTTTGCAGAATTAGCTCGAGATTAGTTTTCAGCATAGAGCCAGACTTTTTTATGCTCCTGTCTCAGATAGTAGCAAAGCATAACTGTGTTCGCAGACCTATACAGTCATCTTCATCGCCCCTCATTAAAGAAGGAAAAATGCTGTTACTGAAGTATGTAGAAATTAACTAAAGTTTCTTTTAATAAAGAAAAAACTAGATGAATGCATGCTTTACCTTGGATAACAGTCTTCAGGATGAAGTTATTGGGCGATACAGACACCAGTGGTCCCTTATGAACAACTTTCCCCTGGAAAAAGAAAACATATCCTATTTTAATCCATACTTTATTTGATTATTCTGTTGTTTTAGTTTTTTAAAAATATATTCCTGACAAAAGACAAAAGATGTCAACAGATAATGAACCTGATAGAAAACCAAAAGGATCAAATGTATGTGGAAATTTTTTTTAATGACAGATGAGTTGTGGCATGTTTAGCATTTTCCTGCCAAAAGTTACATTATTTTTTCAAAATATCACTTTTCAGGTATTATTTATGTCATGATCATATTTTAAAAATGATAGTAGAAATCTACAACTTCAACTTTTTTTCTAGCTAAGAAACATCCTGTATTAGTTAAATTAGTGAAATCACTGATCACCATCAAGCTTTGACACAATGCTATACAATTCACTATTTTAAAGTTAGTTTTTGGTAGGTCTGTATCAAACCAAACCATTCTTATCAGTCTCGTCATCCATCCATCCATTTTCAGCCGCTTTGTCCCTAACGGGGTCGCAGGGGGGCTGGAGCCTGTCCCAGCAGCCAACGGGCGAGAGGCCAGTCTCGTCATGTCTCATCAAATCTAAGGATAGAAGTCAATCTTGCAGCAACTTTTCAGAATCTGATTAATACGGAAGCCGACAGCGGTCGTAATCTCCTCATAATTTTTTTCAGTGGTTATCTCGAGATAACTATATAATTTTCTCGTTTTTTCGAGAAAACGAGGGCCGTTTTCTCGTGATAACGGGGTGATAACGGATGT
>JBAMIG010000010.1:398357-411117 GCA_037177335.1 Kiunga ballochi | reverse complement strand
ACTTAAGCTTGACTTATCTTTGGTTCCTTTTCTTATTTCTGCATACACACCTCCCAGAGATGATACTTTTCTTTTTTCTATACTAGCTCATCTAGACCTTTAAACAAATTTCCTTAGCTCAGGTAAACACATGCTACACTGGTGATCATTATTTTTAACAATAATGTGAAAGCTGTGTCACAATACTCTAATTCACTTAGCTTAGCATATTGCAAATGACTCCATAAGGAGACTAAACTATTTGACAGATAATGGGATGAATTACAGAGTTCCTAAAACCATAAAGAGTAGCTAAAAAGCAACAACATCCAGGGATTTCCTGTTTGTTTAGCAGCTGACACTTTAAATCATGTTCACACTGTGGCTGTTTGGTCCACTTTAAATGGAGCGTCTGCATCCAGGGATCATACGATCCATTGGTGCCGTATGAATCAGCCACACTGATGCGGAGTCCACTCTGTTTAAAAGCCAGATGTCCATCCTGCAGCGAAAGTGTCATCAAGGTGGCAACAAAGCCTTTTTGTAACCTCACAGGAGTAAATAACCACTCTTCTTGGTTTTGGATACATAGATAGCAAAGCCTATACTATAAAACGACAACTGGACCCCAGTGAAAGCCACAGGCCACCGAGAAGGTAAATAAAGACAGATATAGAAACAGTCCATTGTCAGGAGAGCTTTAATTAAGAATAAGGGATGAAATTGTGCTAATACTCTTTGAAAACAATGTTGTTAGACAATGTGCAACTGTTCAAAATAAAAGGCCTTTAAGGTTTTTAAAGGTGTTTGGTTGTAATTTATCTTTTAATTCTTGTTTCTTTTTACAGCAACCTGTGAGAGATAGTGTGCCAGAGTAGGAGCAGACCGATGCCAAACATCGATATTCTTAAAAAATAAAAATCTATAAAGCTTCATGAGTTGCACAAGCGTTTGTTTTACATTTGAATAATTAACAAGTAACACAATCCTCTGCAAGTGGCTTAAACACCTTTTTTTTTATCCTGCTACTTCAAGCTTGATGCTACAGGGGTGACTGAAAAAAAAAAGTCTTTTATTGAATCACAGATAAGACAGAGTTGGGAAAAGGGTCGTGAAACCTCTTTGTTTCCTCTAAAAGCAGCTCACACCGGCATCCAGCAGATGGAGCTTATTTTGGATCAATGTGTCGACGCAAAGAGACAGTCTCACTGCAGTTGTGCTGCAAAGTGACTCTGTATAATGAGGCTTCCTTTTCACCACAGCTTCACATGTGTGTGGTCTGATTAACTGATTAGAGACTGGAAAAGCATCCAACAAAATGCAAAACACCCTCCTGCCAGGAGTCAGGGGACCAGTCAGCAGGTGTGTGCTAGATGTTACAGCCCAACATGGCTCTTTAAATGTCTCCACCATCGGCTGATTGATTGGCCAATAACACAAACACCAATTTCATCCTTCCACATTTGGGGGAATTAAAATGCATTGTGATATGAGCAGGGGTGAAACCATCAGCAATGCATCTCACTAGCAGACGGACATGGGACATCATACTGGAGTTAATGGGTTTCTTTGGGATAAGAATGCCAAAACTTAAGCACCTCATCCAAAAAGAGACCGTAAAAAACATCTCATTAAATGCTTTGTCTGATTAGGAGTTATGAGATGGATTTGGGTGGTGGAGGAATATTTGGTCAGTGAACAGGAAGAGTTTAACAAATTCTCTCGTGAATTATAACCAGTAGCCTTGAGTTCAGGTTGCATTACCTTCACAGTTGTAAGCTGTCGAGTCGCTGAGCCAACCGAACCATGTCAGTTCTTATCCAAATCTAGGGTGGGGTTTGAATTACAAAAGGTTCAGGAGAGAAACCCTGAAGTCTTTTTAGGGAGAACACCAGGGCATTCCCAAGCAGGCATTCCCAAGCAGAAAGCGGGAAATGCTGTGTCCTCCAGGTCACAGCGTGTCAGCCCAGTAACTGAACTACTGGCTGCTAGGAGGCAGGATGTAAAAAACAAATCCACATGTAAAACAAACAAATCAAACTGGACCGTTCAATGAGAACCCATTGACCGAGCGAAGTAAGATGAATACTAGTGATGAATCTGGCAAAGAAGAAAGAAAACTGGGGAAAATTTGTACTTAAGGGAAAATAGGGAGGAGGTGTGTTAATCAGCAAGAACCAGGTGCAAGAGAGGAATCAGAAATAAATGCAACAAAAATACATTAGGGGATAAACTTTCAAAATAAAACAGGAAACCAGATTGTTACAACCCTGTTTGGCAAAAGGGGTTTCTGTCGTAACTACACAAGATTGTACGGTTATAAAAATGAATTTATTGTTTTCTAAGAGGGTATCGGTACACACACGTGGTCCAAGACCACCAGAGTCAGGGTTCACGAAGCTGCTCAAAACAACAAAGGAATAGAACAAAATCCTAACATAAACTGGGATGGCTACATCCCCAATGTATGCAATATACAATACCAAAACAAAACAAAACAGGCCTCCTAAAAATGTTAACAAAAGGGAGAGCAGCTACAATAACTAAGGTTAACGATTATCAAAACAAAATGTTCTGTAATATTAATTACAAACAATTCAAAACTCTATGTACAACAAAAAATATTCTTAAATATATTTACAAATCTACAAAATACCAAAACACTACGTACAAATGCATTCACCCATCCATCCATTATCTACCGCTTTGTCCCTAACGGGGTCGCGGGGGGGCTGGAGCCTATCCCAGCAGCCAACAGGCGAGAAGGGGGGGGGGATGTACAAATACAATCAAACAATATCCTAACTAGCCCAACTCACACTACACATTATCTAAAGATTAAATAAACAGTAAATCAAGTAGTTTTAACACTACTGGAACACCAAATACACATACCAAACACAAGAATCCTAAATACTAAACTAAGTCAAAATACAAAACCCAAATCTAAACTAGACACCACAAAATGAGCTAATTTACAAAAGTGAACCGCAATTACCCAACCCGAAGTCGCAAAGTTCAAAAGTCCGCAGATCCACAAGCCAAGGAGAAAGAGTCTGTTTCCAAACAATTCCTCATTAAGGGGATGATGATGTGGCCTTTATTTTCCTGGTTTGGATGTATTGGGTGGTGATTGGCTGAGGGTCTGACGAATCCGGAGGGTGCAGGTGAAGGTGTGGCTGATCCAGGCCTCTCCAGGTGAGCGGTGCAGGCAGGTTTACAGGAGGGAAAATAAAATGATTACTGATATGGCAGGCGTCCGTAACACAGATAAACACTCTGCCTGAACTTTGCCTAAACATAAAGCCGAAGAACAGGCGACTGCTGAAGTGCTGCAGCTGTTAAATCAAAATGTAATGAGATAGAAACTCCAGACCATGATGATATCTGTGTGCTGAAAACTCATCAAAGCCATTTTGTAAAGAAATAAAACTTTAATTTTTCTGCAAACCAAAGAAATAAAAGAGGCATCCAGGAAAATGAAGACAGGGTGTACGGAAGCTTCTGTCCTCAGCTTCTACCTGCTCTCGTCTTCCTTTCTGCCAAGACATGCAGAAATATTCATTACATGCATGAGGGCTTCTCTGTGGCAGCTCATATTGATCTGACCTCTCTTGTTGCACAGCGCTCATTGATCCCATCGATCGTCTTGTTTTTTCTCTAAGTCTAATGAGGCACACCCTGTGCTGGCTTTCCTGACAGACTCAGGTTTAAATGATGTTAAAGGTCAAATCCAGTGTGAATGGAGTAATGGTTTATTTCCTGACATGCTGTTATCAGCAGTACCTGATTTTTTTAACTTCATCCTTCCTCCACAATAATCACGTTCAAATGAGAGTTTCAATTTTGTTTAATTCAAATTAAAAAATTAAAGAAATGAAAAATTAACACCTAATATTTTAAAGAAAATAATTCCAAATTTAACAGTGCTTTACATTTTATTTGCAATATTTTTCAAAAGAATCCATTCTCTATCATACACAATCATTCTGCATGAAGTTCATACCAGTCGTTCCACGCATGCTCGCTCTATTGTCCTGTTCCCGTCAACACAAAAATTTCCACAATCTTCCGCCTCTCTTTTTGGTATTTTATCTCCCTTCTACTCCCCGGCTGCTGAAAAAAGTTAAATGTTGAATAATCATTTAGTCAGTCAGAAAAAGTTCAATAATCATTAAAATCTGAGCAAAACGGTTTTATATGGTCTTCAGTGTTACAGCTTAATAGAATATTGGCAGGAAATTAAGTTTGCATTACGTTTCTGGTAAAAGTAAGTATTTCACATCTGCCCCCTGTCCAGCCGGAGTCCGGAGGCTTTTATTTTGGCAAAATTCTGAATGATAATTACTAAATAAAGAACATAATGTAACTGTAGCCTTATCCCTACCACTTTATGAAAACTGTTTTCACTAAAGCAGAAATCAGACTTCTACCTTTTATAGGTACTGAGCTAATAATACTGAGCTACAGTACAGAAAAAGGTTCTGTATTATCATTTGGTCCAGTTTATCTATGCGTACAGTTACAGCCAAAATGATTTAACCCCTGCTACAAATGAGGTTTTTTGTAAATGTAAAAAAATGTAAAAATGTAAATGTAAAAACTAGCAGGTTTGCAACAAACAAGATTCATTTTAAAAGCACAGCACAAATAAAATCACTTGTCCTTACAGCTCTGTCCTGATGCCAGACAAAGTTGATGCACCATGAAGGGCTGAGCAATATTTTTAGTATTATTAACCGATTCTTTAGCTTTGCTTTAGATCCCATCTGTCATCTCGTTCTGGCTCCAGTAACACAAATGCAGATGCACTGTTGACCTCTGAAGATATTTTCTGCCACCTTCTGTACATCATTGTGTTACTCAAGTCGATATTAAGAACAAAGTTCTGGGTTCTCATGGTCCAGCTCCTTTTGAATGTCCAAGAAAACATTATGTTCTAGATCACCTGTGGTCTAAGGTTCTTAACCGGCAACACTCTTCTGATGTGTTTTGTCTCTCTTGTGCAGCCTGCATTCGATTTGCTGTTAAAAAGCAACAACTAATTGGGGCCTGTCTGTGCCCAGTGCAAATTGTCTAAGAAGTATATGTCTTGCTTACTCAGACCTTTAAAAGTTCCTCACCACTTTTGGACCCACATCTCCCTTAACTTCC
Organism: Kiunga ballochi; assembly: GCA_037177335.1. NCBI lineage: Eukaryota > Metazoa > Chordata > Actinopteri > Atheriniformes > Pseudomugilidae > Kiunga > Kiunga ballochi. Next base: position 405,984 of record JBAMIG010000010.1, on the reverse strand, counting down.
TTACTGCTCAACCCCCATCCAATGATTTCCCTGCCATTCTTCATATTATAGATTGTTTTTGCAAGATGGTCCATTTCCTTCCACTGCCCAGGGGTATGAAGGTGGTTTCTTCTGTTTCTTTTGTTCGTTCCTCTGTTTGCCGTTTCTATTTGGCATGGCGGCAGTCTGACGTTACTCTCCTGAGCCGGTTCCTAAGGAAAGCAAGCCAACAATAAGCAGATGCTTTCTCCTGAGTATTGCTGGGTTCACCGCTCACCAGTAGGGGGCCTGATTCTATGTTAAAGTGTTATAAAAGGGCACAAAGAAGCTTAGCCGATCTGTTCCACGTGGTTTCCAAGACGGCTGGAGTAGCTGTTCTCTTGTTACCTGTAAGTCTGTGCATTTATCCTTGTTATAGTCCATGTTAAATGCAACAACTTCAGAGGTGTGTTATTGTTGATGTTAGCTTATGATGCCGCACTTGTTTCATTGTAGGGCTTCTTCATTGTCGTCATTAAACAATAAACATTGACGTTGAGGAGTGTGTTTCTTCAAGTATGATGTTGGACAGCATGTATGACTGATGTTTCCCTTTGAGGGGAATGCCTTAAGCCAGCATCCCTGTCTATTGGACCTTTCCTAATCTATAAAGTGAGACACTCTGTGGTGGTGCGTCTCCAGTTGTCTGGGCCTTTTTGTGTCCACCTGACTCATCTCATTTCCTGTATTAGCCAGAGGTAATGATTGAACTTGTGCCTTCCTCCAGAACCCCTCCACCTCTTCAGGTTGTGTGTGTGTGTGTGTGTGTGTGTGTTTGGGGGGGGGGTTGTTTCTATGCCCTTATATGATCAGCACTTCCACTCCCCACTTCACTCATCTCTGCTCTTACTCTTAAAATATACCTGATCTTGTTTCCTGCTTCTGGTCTTTCCAGATATGTTTATGTTCTATGACCTCTGCCTGTTTTGGTCCAAGATTATAGATTGTGGACTTGGGTTGCCTACCCGGTTCTGACCCTGGGTCGGTTCAGTGAGTCACTCTTTGTCTGGATTTTTGGATAACTATTTAATGTCTGTTTTAACTACTGGCCGTTAGAATCCCAAAATTAGATTATATCCTGGACCTCAGTATTCTGCTCATTGTGGAATCTGTGTAACCTCTGATTTCCCTCACCAGTAATGGCTCTTCAGTTTGCCCAGTTTGTCCTGTTTTATTCCAGATTTGGACTATCTCATTTCTGCCTCCTGGCTTTGTGCCACTGCCTCGTTGGAATTCCCTGGTTCGTTTTTCACACCACTCTTCCTGCGAGCCTCCTCATTTTCACTGAAGAAATACAATTTAGTTTGGAAAATCCACCTAATTCATTTAACTTTTTTTCATTTTTTCTGGTCCTTTTCAGTCCATCACTATAAGCCTTACATGCTGAGTGTCAAAACTAACAACTATAAACTAGTTTACCTGGGAACTCCTGCTGAAGCCTGGGGAGAGTTCTGGATCTTCCCCATGGATCATGTGAAGAGCTGAGCATGAACGTTAATGGCTTAAACGTAGTGTAGACAATTTTTGGTTGAATGAAACTGTCTTACTGTTATTTTGATCATCGGCAATTCATCTTGACCATCATCACATGTCAATAATTATAAAACTCAAATATAATAAAGACCTCTTTTATTGACGTGTAAAATGTTCCACTTGGAGACTGCCTGCAGAGGAAGTATCCAAATAAAAACTCACACCCACAACAAATAAAATCATATTTTCTTCATCTCCCCCATGTGTTCACGCTGTTTATGAACATTTCTCCTCTTCTTCATATTTATGTGAAGACCCCTTCAAACAGACTCCACACTTAGACAAATTTTCAAAACCTTCCTTTATTATAAATAGATCATTTGTATAAAAAGGGCATGCTTCAACCATATCATTGAGATATTTTACAGCAAAAACTACATTTTAGTTTGCCAAAACAGCCACAAACTCATGTCATAATGCAGGTCAGAAGACACACGACATGAGACAAGAATCAGAAATAATCACAACCACAAAGTTTTTTTTTCTTTGAAAACATACAGATAGAATAACAACAAATATGGTTGGTCCCCACAATTTCTTCTTTTAATCACTATTTTATTAACATTTTTATCACTGTCTTTCAGATTATCATCCACTCATAGTCTCTTGGCTGGGTTTCATCATCTCAGGCCCTTGGTGCCATTTTTGGGCCATCTCCTGTCTCCTTGTAAACAGAAAACACCGCATATTTCTGAGTTTAGCTCATTGTATATCCAGTTAGTTTTATTCCCTGGTCCTTCCATTTGTTCAGAGCATTTCCTCTTTGTCTTCACCTGCGGTGACACTTAACAGAAGTCAGCATCATAAATGTTCCAGGATGTTCTTTAGCTGACGGTGTGTTGTCCTCACATGGCGTGGTTTGTGTAGTTGACGTAGGTGGTTTTTGTTGGTGGCACTAAAGAGAGTGAAAAGAAAAGCAATGGTCATACAATCAAGCCTTAAAATGCTCTTTAATCTTGTTTTGATCATCAACAGCGTGCCTCCAAAGTCAGGTAAACATAGGATATTAATGAATATAAGAAAAAAGCGAGTAGACCAGCTGATCGCTGACAGACGTCATGATTGACTCATAATAGAAGGGGATGGAGGCAGCTAATGGCCTGTGCAGACACTAAGCGGACCACAGAACAGGACTACAGCAGTTGCTACTTTAGTTTTTGCAAATTAAAAGAAATGTTTGAAAAACTATGTGGGAAAGTGCAGGTGTTAAACTTTCCCTCCAAAAAAAGTGTGGGCGTTAAACATCCTCGTCCTCCATGATGTGATTATTCCATCAATGATCTTTTTATACAGAAGAAGCTTTTTCTTCTATCTTGCCTACATGTCTCAACACAACAGAGGAATGTTGGAATGCTCACTAAGACTGGAGACTGAACATGACTGGAAAAATATCTGGAAAAAAGAAGCATCACAGTGAAGCACAGTGTTGAACAGAAGTAAGAGCACCAGTTACCATCATAGTGGCCAATTTCCAGGAGAAATCTGTACTAAACTGTACAAACTGCCCAGTACCTGGCCTGCAGATGTTGCATGATCACTGCTTTTAAACCCTGACTACACTCCATGAACGGAAGGGGTTGGACCCACCCTGAATGGCAAACCAAGGGGCGAAAGATCCCCAGAGGAACAGTCCCATCCATCTATGTGTCAATAACCTGTTTATCCATGACATGGAAGCACCTGTTGAACATCATAGCAGCTAAGATAAGTAGGCAGAGACACAAAAGGGGCACTAGTAAAGGTACAAAAGGAGCCAAACAAAACTCTTCCCAGAGAATGCAAAACCAGAGAGACTTCACTGCATTGCTTGGATTGATTACCAGAAAGCCTATTACTCATTGTCCCGTACATGGATCCTGCTTGGATCGGTACAAGATCAACAACACTTCAAGAGCTTTCATTGCAAACTCAATGAGGCTGTAGCAGACCACCCCAGAAGCATACTGCAAACCAATTGCACAAGTCTAGGCTGGGACCCAGTCAAACAATTAATCAACAAAACTGGTTCTGGCTACGGACTCAGGGATGGGCCCAACAGCAGTCACCTCCTTTACATGGATAACATCAGTCTGTACACTAAGAGTATACCGACTCACTGGTCCACACCACCGGGATTTACAACAGGGACATCGGATTGTCATTCGGACTGGAAAAATGGGGCTTTATGGTAACAAAGGGAGGGATGGTAGTCGATACGGAAGGTATTGCATTCCTGAATGCAAGATAACAGATGTGGCGGAGAGCTTCAAGTAGCCTATCTTGGCAAACCACAAGAAAATGGAAATCCCGAAGAGGACATAAGGAAACTGTCCTCTGCCAAATATCTGCAACCAGTAAGGCAAGTAATGAGAAACCATCTCAGTGGCAAGAACAAGATCCAGGCCTTTACCAACTATGTATGTTCAGCCAGTAAGCAGAACATACGTAGCTGCTGGGATAATAAACTGAATGAGGAAGTTCAGACCACAGATGTTACATAAAAGAAGCTGTTCGTCTCCCATAAAGGGTTCAACCTTCAATCCAGTGTCCAGCTGAAACAAGCTTCATGCATACATCAGGAAGAGACAGCCTTGCATACAGTATGAATGTTCATCCTTCCAGTAAACTACGCATTTGGAGCAGAACTAAAATATGAAATGGGTCCTGCATTTGTTCACAGAGAAAAGATGGGTAAATTTGTCCCTCGGCACCACAAATATTCATACTAAAGTCAAAGCTAATGTGTCAACCAGGTGAATCCTCATTCCCTACGCGGTTCATTACACATTGCAGAGGATAAAAGGAACATCTACTTTGAATAAGACAGTGGAAGAGCAAGTGATGTGAGAGCTGCCTATTAGATTAAACACATCAGTTAAGTCAGCCCAGCTCGGACGAGAAAACACACAAACACCTCCCTTTTTTTTTATCATGGACTCCAGAGAAGCTTTGATGTAAATCACTAAACAGTCTGGCTTTATCTCATGTAGTCTGAGATGATGTCTAAATAAACCTGCCATTAAATCCTATTTCCCAAAGACAAGCTTTATTCTCAAAGTCTTCAGTGACAAATTTACATTCATTAGTGCTTTGATTTGATCGTAAACACTCTTATAGGTTCACTTCTAAAGTACATACATGCTAGCAAAGAAGAATGCAGAAATCACATACAATATACATATTTTATGTATATTGTTTTTTTATATGTATTTTTTAAATATGTACTTATGTAACCACTCTGATTTTACTGCACTCTGTAAAGCACTTTGTGATTTTAATCTGTGAAAGGTGCTATATAAATAAAATTGACTTACTTATTTACTTACACAGACTGATATCACTTTTAGGACAAAAATGCACTGTCTAATGAAATTAAATCCACATTTTTAATCTAACAGCTATTACAAAATAAGATGAGGTATCATGTCAATATAGAGTTTAATCATTTATAAAATAACAAAATATGCCATGTTTAATGTTTACTACTAAAATCAACCCCATCAAAGGCCCATGCATCAAATGCTATTGCTAAAATTAAAAGTTTAATTCAAAATTTGTGGAAAGAGTTGCTTCATATTGGAAGGAAATCTGTCCACAATGACACACAAGGTTTACTAACCTAATGCTATCAAAACGAATTTCTAGATCAATATAATATAATAGTCTATATAAAATAAAATAGGCCACCTTTGCATTGATAATGCCACAGAATATAAATAAATAGTCTAAATAAATTAAATGCCAGCTAAAAGATCTGTAAGGCAGTCAGTCTCTCCAGTCTGAATAATGTTTATGAGCTGTAGCTACAACCAAGTCTCATTGAATATGTCAGGAGCTTAATATGAAATACAAACCAACAAATAAGGTCAGGAACAAGAACAGTATCCCATTTAAGATATGTGACTGGCAGGAAGTCAACAGTAGGAACTTTTGATAATGTTTTTCAGTTCCATGTTTGTAGAAAAAGAGCAAAGTCAGTCGGTATGGAGCTTTTTTCTTTGTGTGTTGTTATGGTGTCTTCCCTTCCTGTTAATGAATCAACAATAACCCCAAATCATGCTTTGTCATGTAGAATGATAGAATATCATTAACCTTAAATGTGCTGTAATTATGATTAGGATTGAGAGCAGTGGTTCTGCCTGATGGTTTTCATGCATCGAGTTTGGAGGCCATATATAGGTAGTAGCCCTTTATACTTGCAAGACCAAACTGCTGCTGACATGCACATCGAACCAAGCTAACAACAATCTACCTTGACTTTCAAGGACCTATAGAAAGTCTAACAAGTGTTTGGATGTCTGATGCTGCAGGATAGCTTCAGAGACTTGATAAATCCAATGCCTCCTAATGAGAGTTGTGATCAGAGCTTTATATCGAGCATTCAGCTGTCTGACGTAAGCATCTGCAGCAGGATGCAGCAAACTGAAAACCTCATAGACAAATATTCTGCCTCATGCTGCAAGAAAAATGCCAGTATTCAACAAATGACTTTGTCTTGTGCATGCATTCCTGATGTGCACCTTAACAATATAAAAATCTGTGAAAAAAGACACAAAAGTCCCTCCTGAGATGAGACATTACGTCTCTGGAAATGGTCTTTAACGCTTAAAGGTTTCACAATGGAAAAATGATTTGGCACAAGCCGTAAAGTGTCAAAAGCCAGAATATGTGCTTTCAGAGCCGCTCACCACTAGCTTCCACACCCTCACACAGCTCCGTTTTTACTTCCCCGTTGGGCCGCTCGGCTGCCAGCTGCGAAAGCTTGGTGGTCATAGTGGCTGCTGTGACAATGGCCTTGAAGCTGCGTTTCCGTTTGGGGACGTTCTGCTCAGGGTGGAAGATTATTATGTAGACCTTCGGCATATAGAGCATGCCCAAAGAGACGGAGGCGCTGAGACTCAGGGAGACAGTCAGTGTGGCCGTCTGGATGTACATCTGTCGAGGGAAAAAAAGGGAGTTAGACACCGATTGGATGGCTGATGGGTGAATCCATTTGCCATCTGTGAGAAAGATGTTCATATTAACTTTCAAATGAGGTGTGGAAATCATTTTGATGAGTTCTTGTTATTCTTAACAAGAATCAATGATTTAATGAAGGAAAAAAAGATGAAGAGGAAAGAGGAAAACCTGTCTGTGGTAACTAAAGTGTTCTGTGGTTCAGGTTGTGGATCATAGTAAAAATACCAGATGTACTCAGATGTGCTTCTTTTGTCATATTTCATGTTTGCTTGTGTGCAGATATTTATGATGTGCGGTCGCAGTAAAATGCATAAGATCAGTTCTTTTGTTGGGGCATCAAAAGGTAATTTGGTTTGGAAAACAGGGGTTGTTCAATATTTATTTCTTGTGATAGTATATCGGTGACAAATGTTGAGTATCAACATTACAGAAGTGTTTTTTGGCACAAAGTATTTTCTGTCCGGCAGAGAATATTACAGCAGATTTTGGTTTCAAAGAAACTAAAACTGGTTTAACAGAGATTAATAATTAAATGTAAACATAAGAAAGAATATATTGTTTGGAAAGAGTAACATGAAGCACATGTGGAGCGACAAATGATGACACTGGAACTGGCTGGTCCAGTACGTTCAAATGCTTAGGAGGCGTGATCACAGCTTGAGAGGAAATTCACATAGAACTATAAATACAAATATATCTTATAATATATGTTATCATTTATGTAAATGTATTTATGAGTAAATTAGTCAATTTATTTATTGACAAAGAGATCATATTTCCGATGCAGCATCACATCTCTACGTAAAATACAGCAGCAACACAGAGCCAACAGAAAAACTAGCAGATGAGCCAGACTCCTGATGCTCAGCTTTTCTCATAATGCTGCGTTCGTGCAGGGCTACAGAATCATGAACCAATATTCAGCAACAACATAACTTTCTCCGAGACGGTGCAGCTTCAAAGTGTTTCTGTTTGGAATGATGCAGGATCAGCTTCTATAAAATTGACAATCCAACAGTAATTAAACTGACACACACATTTTACACACAAGGTGCGTGTAGAAAATACGGATTCTATTGTGTTTATAAACGCAACATCTGCACAAAAATGCAAATACAATCCCCTTTTCACCAACTCC
>JBAMIG010000010.1:351152-366072 GCA_037177335.1 Kiunga ballochi | reverse complement strand
ATAAATCATTCTATCCACATATATATATATATATATATATATATATATATATATATATCAGTAAAACTACATTATGAATGAATGGACCTTTATCCCATGTGCTATATTCCACGTCATTATTTTCAGTTTTCCTGTTCCTCCTTACCTGCTCTCTCTTCAATCATTTATAAACCTCAATAATTGAAATCAATAGGTATTTTCTGGATGCTGTGTGGCTGTTCTGGCTGACACGCCTGTGCAGAATCGTTGGGACATATGGGACAGTGTCCCTGGACTGGCAAACTGGAGTGGTGGTCCCCCTCATTCAAAAGGGGAATTGGAGGCTGAGCTCCAATGCAGGGGGATCACACTCCCCAGCCTCCCTGAGAAAGTCTATTCAGGTGTCCTGGAGAGAAGGGTTCATGGATCAGTCAAGCCTCAGATTGAGGAGGAGCAGTGTGGTTTTTAGTCATGGGTATGGAACAGTGGACCAGCTCTATACCCTCTCCAGGGTTCTGGTTAGGACGCCTTCCTAGTGAGATGTTCCAGGCATGTCCCGTATGGAAGACACCCCAGGGAGATTATTTCTCTCAGCTGGCCTGGGAATGCCTTGGGACCCCCACTTCCCATTAGTTGGCAAATGTGTGGGAAGAGAGAAGTCAGGGCTTTCATCCATAAGCTGCTGCCTCAATGACCCGACTCCGGATAAGCAGGAGGAAATGGATGGATAGATTGGGAGTATTTTCTGGATCAGTCCAGTCCACAGTGCATTATTTCATTCACTTACAGAACAATTTCTACACTCTCCCTTTTTCCTCCCCACCTAAAGCTTAAAAGCTGCCATCCTTTTCCTGCCAGCAGCAGTCTCTGCACATATCAGTCCACTATTAGGAAATCTCCCAGGTGTCCTCCTCCTTCCTCCCCTTTCCTCACCTGCAGCTCTCCCTCATTCTGCTAAACAAGAACATTACATCAAAGGCCTCATGCAGATGGTCTTCTCGCAGCAGAAGCTAACATGAGCCAAGTACCTCCATTAGCCTCCTGACGCCACGCTAAAAATAAGCACATGAGCGAGGAGCACACGGCTGAGTTGGCGATTAGCCCTGTGGCCGGCAGCGCCACACAGCACCACTTCAGTCTGGATTCCCCGCATTTTATACTCTGAATTATGAGTAATCCCACTGTCCCGTGTTCAGACAAGTGAAGCATGAAAAATAGAGAAGCTGCTCGAGTTTGATTTAAGTCAACGACTGATGTATGTGGAGGCTCAACCAACCATGCTGCTCACAGATTCACACAGGAAAGCCCTAAACACAGTGCAACGTGGGTGTTTGAAGGTTTTAATAAGAATCAGTTTAATCAGGCAGAAACCACACATAAGCCACATGCTGTTGAGCCAGGACTCATTGCTGAAGATGGTGTGCCGCTGCGACTCTCACAAGCTACACTGAAATGTTCTGAGAAGCTTTAACTTGTTAATACATTTAGTTCTGCCGTGTGGAGTTTGACCTATGGCTAAACCTAACAAATCCAATTTGCAGTGAAATAAAGCAGAAATAAGTAGTATTACTTCACAATAGCTGAAACCAGATAACGTTTTAGTTGACAAAATAGTGCAACTCTAATTTCCAGTTCTCAGTCTTTTGGTTTTGATTTCCTTCATCAGGAGGTCAAAGGTTACTTGGGTAAAAAAAAAAGATGACTGTTTCACTTAAAAAGATAGCATGTTAATCCTGGAGTAAAAGTTTGTTACACTTTCCTTTCCTTAGGGAGTAAAGGTACAAATGTTCAGTATCTAGCATTTCACAAAAAGCTAATAATAGTTTTTTTTTTCCAGACTGATATTAATAACTTCTACTAGTCCATCTTGAGGCACATTTAGTGTTGTTTTCTTTTACCCAAGGTTAAACATTCACTCATAGCAGGTCGGACATTACTATATGCACTTACATCTTTAATGGTGTATAATTTGTGAAATAATTAACTAAGCTAGTTTCCAATGCTAATGATAATAGCTGTACCATCAGTGACAGTCAAGTCAAATATGGAAAAGACTTTTTCAATTGCTTTAAAACATTGTTAAACTTGCTCGAAAGTATTTTTTTAGTCTTTTGTTTCTTAATTGAATGATTGTAGCCCTTTCATTACAGTTAGCTGCATCCATTTAAAACCGTTATCCTGAAGTATAATTGAAGGACTAAAGATCTACTACTTGAGTCTATAAAACAATGGTAGGGAGAGCCTTCAGCTATCAGGCTCCTCTCTTATGGAACCAGCTCCCAGTGTGGGTCAGAGAGGCAGACACCCTCCCTACCTTTAAAATTAATCTTAAGACTTTCCTTTTTAATCTTACAGTTAGGGATAGTTTAGCCTTATGTTAGTTATGCAGTCATGGGGACGTCCCATAATGCACTGGCCTTCTTTAACTCTATTTACTTTACTTATTTTCCCTGTATTAATATATGACATCATTAACCTATTTCTCCTCTTTCTGCTGGTCTTGCTGGATAAAAGCTGCAGAGTTAATGTTGTTTTAACGTTGTTCTGTCTTTACTGTCCTCTCTTTCCTGTCCTCTGTCCTGTCCTCTGTCCTGTTCTTTCCACACCAGCCAGTCAAGGCAGATGGCTGCTCTCCCTGAGCCAGGTTATGCCGGAGGTTTTGTCTTCCTGTTACAAAGGAGTTTTCATTCCCACTGTCGCCTAATGCTTGCTAATGCTGGGGTTTGGATCGAAGTCAAGATTTGATCCAATCATCTGGTTTCCCTTATCTAGGCTATAGAATGAATTGGCTGATTATGATCTAAAGCACCCTGAGATGACACTGTCATGAAGTGGCGCAACATAAAAAAGTTTAATTGAATTTAATTGAATTTACATATCCATATTTCTATAAATAATTCAATAAAACTAAACGATAATATTATTCATATTATCTTTACCTCCCTGCCCTGCTATGATTAAAACAACTGAGTGAAAATAGCTTTACAGTCAATGCTTTGCAAAACATACAATTTAAACCACTTAGAGATAAACTGCCACTCTTTGACATTTATTTAAAGTAAGGTCCCTTAATTATGAGCTCTCTGAAGTTAGTCCAATTCTGTTCATTTTGAATGAAAATCCACATAATTTCATATTCGGCAAACATGACAACCCATGAAAGTGCAGGTCTGTTTGAGGAAAGGGACATGTGTCAGTGCTTTAAGATTTGTTAGTTTTTACTGTTTGGTTGAACTAAAAACTATTTGTTTTGTTGGGTTTTGTTTAAAATGGCTGCTAAATTAAGACCAGGACTGGAGCATGCCAAAAGGAGTTACAATACATCAGAAAAAAATTATTGAAGAGGGAATCTGTCTTCCAATTCTGGTCCGGAGGGAATTTTCCCCTCATAAAGATAAAACCTTACAGAACACCTTGACATAGCTGTGATCAGCATCATTGTTTATCATGAACCCATAAATGCTGGAATAAACTGATTCTAAACTGCCACGTAGTTACACTGGGTAGATTAAAAGTCCTTAGGTTTCTCTAAATGCCATCTTGACATGTTCTAGTTTTCACATTTGCTGACCACAGTAATTATCCAGCTAAGGGTTATTCAGAAGCCCATATACAGACTTCCAGGCTACTAAAAAACACGTGAAAGAGGGTTTTAAGTATGTGTTTGATAAACTTGTGATTGGATGGTGAATGGGTGGTCAGGTTAGAACAGCCAGTGAAAAGATGGGTCATAAATTCAAAGTGATAACTGTATAAATACTGAGGACTTAAATGTACAGATATATGATTTTTGTACTCTCCCTTGTCTTGTACCGGTGTGAGAGAGAACCATGCTACTGATTAAATCAGCATTCAACCTTTACTAATACTGCCTGTATTAGTTTCCGCGGTAAATGAACATCTTTCTGATACGAGAGTTGGGACTCGTAATAATGACTATTTTGTAATATAAATAAAGTGAAAATTCCCAACATTATCTCCCACTGAAAAATCCATCTACCCTGACCTTAAAACATAGCTTTCTACAACTACAAAAACATTTTCCAGAAAGATGACTGATGAGGCTAGAAAATAAAATTATCTCACTTAAAAGAAAACTAAAGTTCAGATGTGAAATCTCCTACAAGATGGGTAATAGCTGTACTCAGTTGTGTCATAATGAAAGCTTTAAAAAAGATTAAAAAGAGAAAAAAAACATAAGAAAATTAGAGGTCAGATGAAGTTCCAACTTGACTTCTTAGAAATGCTTTAGGGCATCTTGAAAGTGGTATTTATCCCACGTACTCTGAGAGGTCGTTTAAACCACAGCATCATCCATTGGATCAGTGTTATTTCACTATATTAGAAAATAGAAAAGTGTGTCAAAGTTTTGGTGAGGATTATTGATGCTGTGAAATTTTATAATACTTATTCAAACATTTCTGTAAACATTTACAATAATTACAATAGATATGGAATGAGTTTAAGACAAATATACTAAGATTAGAAGAAAAATAACTGTCATGCAGTACTATAAAATGTTCAAGCAATGCACATATGGCATAGGAACGGTCATAGTGACCCTGATCTGTGTCACCATCCCTTTCCCATGATTTGGTGGCAAACATTGCAGATAAAACAGAGGAATAATGTCATTGCAGTGGTGAAAACTGACCGGTGAAGTGTGCGCACAAGAAACACCACTCCACGTGCATGTGGCTTACGGGTAATGAAAATGAGTGAAAACACATGGCGAAGAGGCTTTTCTGCACTGTGCGGGAATAACACAGTATTTGCAAGCAGATAGGAAGAGCAGGATGGGAAATAATGGAACATTTTAATGGAAAGATAAATCAGATTACAGAAATAAAAAAGGAAAGAAGCTGATACGATTTAGGTACAAATAAATAAAAGAACTCCATATAAAAACATGAGTGTGAACCGAAATAAGGGCAGGTTGACCAGGAACAAATGGGTTAAAAAAAACAGTCAAGAATCCTGCAAAGATCTTAAGATCAAGATAGAAAACATTTATGATTTAACAGTTGTGGCAGGAAAAAAATTAAAGAAAATCCTGTCAGCAAACAGTCACCAAACCCGTTGAATTTATTGAGCACAGCTCATCTGCAGGTAAACAAGCTTGGTACAGGTAAACAGAACAGGTAAACACCTGTTCTGAATGAACAGGTAGATCCAAAAAAAAATATGGGACCCGGATTGTCCATCTCTTTGAATTAACAATGCTTTTATCAAGCTATCAAGCAAGGTATTAAAGCAACATAAAGTCTATGTGTGTCTGTGTTCCTGGACCTGACTGGAGAGAAAAGGGAAAGAAAGACAAGTGAAAGGAAAAGGAAAGCAAACAGGAAATAAAGAGGTGACAGAAATACACCACAAAAACAATAATGCGAACCAAGCACAGATTTGAGACCATCTGCTACACGGATGTCTTCACTGGAACACTTGAGGGAGCTCGAATACCACAAGGGGTGTCGGCTTCACGGTGTGAACCGTTATTGTGCAGAAAAACTGCTTTAATTTGGTGTGAATAAAATAGCCATGTTTTGAAATGGTCACAGTCACAGACACAAGTCTTTTTATAGCGCAAACATCACTGACGTAGTGTGAACAATGAAAAATGTTTGGTTCGTTAAAATGACTTTAGACTTTAATATAATGATATAATGATTGAAATAATTTCCTGACACTAAACAACGGTTTTAATATCCACCAATCAGGTAGACATGCTGACTGCTTTTGGGTGGTACTGTTCATTTTGAGTATTACAGCAGTTGCATTTCATTTTGATGTGAACAACCCCATAAAAAAGTGTTCATCAAAAATGAAAACCGTAACCTTTTAAATTCATGGTTGTTTATTATTTATTTTATTGTGTTATTTGGTTGGAATAAGAATAGGATCATAAGACCCATAGTAATTTTGTTTGATACCTTGTGCAGTTTTTACCCTTCACTTAAAGCTGCTTTCACAGCTACTGGAGGTTCGTTGAATGCCATTGTGTTCGATATCCGCTTGCATGCACGTAGACCACATGTGTGATCAACCTTTTCTTCGGCAAAAAGAAGACATGGCTTATTTTAGCCATTACATTCTTAATGAATAAATAAATCCATTCACCAAATGATGAGAGATGTTGATCAGTCGTATATTTTTCATCACATGAGAACAAGAGAGCGATGTAATAAAATTCACAATCTATCAGTTCTCAATCAAAAACATTTTATACTCTTTTATTGGATCTATTAGGTCATAAAGACCCCATCATTATGTGAGACAGTAACCTTTCAACAAGCAAAGCTTCTTTAAGGATGAGCACTGAGAGCATGTCACTAAAACCCTCCATCAGCAAACCCCCACCTTGTGCTGTGGGACCATGAGGACAAGGTCATCAAATTCACTAAAAGCTTTTCCCACAATCCACCAACAGTTCACTGGAGCACAGTCATGGTCACTGATTAGATCAGGCGATGAAGGATGTTCCTAAAATAGCAGACAGTCAAGTTCACATCACCTCTACTGCGGGGGGGCTGGAGCCTATCCTGCTGTCAACGGGCGAGAGGCGGGGTACACCCTGGACCGGTCGCCGGTCCATCGCAGGGCCTTTTATCATTTAATGAAGTAAGAAATTGCCTCTGAACTAAAAAAAGTTGACAGAAATAATTAAAAGCAAATAAATGAGAGCTATTTGCTGATGAGGAGAAACGCAGAATACCTTCAAACAGGTGGAGAAATCTGTGTTACAGAAAACACCTGTTTGCATGACTGCCTCATAAGATTATTCAGCAGAATATTACTATAATAGTCATGCAAAATAATTCAATTTCTACTAATTATGGTGATACTGTTTTTCCCTTCTTTAATTTGTGGCTAGATAATTTGAGACTGTACATTTTGGGCACATTTAAAGAAAGTCGCAGACTGATCCATTTGCATAAGAAACTATTCAGCAATGTGGCGAGACCCAGATACTGTCTGCTACAAACAACCATGGGTGAATGTGTTCTGCCTCCTCTTCCTCTTGGCTGCAATACCACACATTTGATTAATTTCACAGACAATGTAAACTTCTTTAGGGACCACAGGTGCAGTTTTTTTTTTTTAATTCTGTCTGAACAACTCAGAATATAAACTGTTCACATTTAACCTGTTTTATTTTATGAACAGACAACTACAGTATGAATTCCCTCAGATGAGGATAAAAGACAAGAAAGACTGAAAAAGAGCCAAACTCCGCCCACCTGTCTTCAACACACTAAAAGTGTAGCTATTTGATCCTTTACCCACCTCTTTTTAACCATATCACCTCATTATTATGTAAATATTCCAATTATTTTACATTCCATGTGTGTTTGTCTTTGATATAGATGCTTTGTGATTATTGTTATTTGCATATGTGTTAATGGGAGGAGACAAGGCGGTTCTGAAGCTGCTCAGTTCCAAGTCTGCTGGGATTTATCAATGAAAGACATGCAGGAGATATGCATGGTTATGACTGCAGCCTAACAAGAAAAAGGTTGTTGGTTCGACCCTGAGCTGGGTGGAGGTCCAAACAACATTTCTGTTTGGAGGATTTCAACGTGACGTCTGCTGTATTTCGTAAAAACCACCTTCAAAGTGTTGCAGCATGTGGGTCTGTCAGATTCTGTCTTCATTTATAGACTCAGCTGAAAAGTTCAAAATTGCATAAAACATGACAAACAGGGATGTTTTTGTGTGGAATTTGCATGTTCTCCCTATGTATGCCAGAGTTTTCTCCAGGTATTCCAGCTATTACCACCCTCTTTTACCACTCCGAACTCAAATGAAAGACTCATTAGTGAGTTGCAGAGAACCAAACGAGCAGTTTAAAAAACCTTTATAAGGTTATATAATGGTCATGTTCCCTGGGGACCAGGATGAAAAACACCAGGTTAACTGGTCACTATTTACAAAATGCCTCCCTACTCCCTTCCTCTACACACCTTCCCTCGGTTTGCAAGTTCACGCGGAGTGGTCGCCATATTAAATCCCATCTGAAACCAGTTACAGGTGAGGGGAAAGTGGCCTATAAAGTCCTCAACAGCGAGTGTGATAACAAGGCCGACTTAGACGTATGAAGCAACGCACTCAGTACTACGACAGCGATTTAGAGAAAGTGTATAAATTTAGGTTCCACACGTTGCAACGTTTGAATGCCATTATTTATCTTTATGTACCAATAAATAAAAATAAAAACCACTAGGCCTACAGAACATAGGTCTGATAGGCTACATTGATAAACCACTTAGCTTATATTAGCCTTATGCTGCAACCTTCCATCCACCCATCCCTTTTATGCCGCTTATCTGAGTTTGGGTCGCGGGGACAGCAGCTCAAGGAGGGAAGCCCAGACTGCAACCTTAAACTACATAAATGAATAAATTAATGATTTAAATAATATATGAATATTTGTGAATTTACAAGAGCAGTCTAGAAGACAAAACAGCAATTCTCATCGTGCTTAAAAGAAGGCTGTATTTATAAAAATAAAAAAAAAATAGGGAGAAAAGCATTGACAGGCGATAATAATTGGACTAACAACACATTTCCAACACTGTTTTTATTTTTTTTATAATAAGAAGCTCACAATGTGTCTGAATTTTTTAAGTCTGAATTCCCATGGAGGTGATTCAGAAAACGCTACATGTCTACTGTTGTTGTGTCCCATGTCAGGTTATTCTTTCTAAAAGGCTATAATTAAAAAAGTTGTGATTAAGCATATTATTAGAAAGCCTCAAAATGTAAGATGTGGGCATTGTGGACTCTAATAAAAACACAGGATCACCAGATGTTCCCATTTTAGCCAAAAGAAACATACAGGACATTTATCACACATAGCCTTGATCCTTTTTCATTCACACATTTTACAGTTTTATTAATTTTATTTATAGGTGTTATGAATGAATCGCCAATATTCCAAACATCATCCCTGCATCATGTATTTTCATTATCTGACAGAAAACTGTCATGTTGGTAGAGTTATGGTCACATGGTGGGTTCACATGGAAATGATTAGAATAATGCTGTTTATTAGGTCTAACAATGTGCTCACACTGATGACGAGAGCAGCTACAGTTTAAAGAAGAGGCTGACTTAACAGCTATGATAGTGGCTACATAAACAAAATATTCTGGCGCTGATGGAGCAACATTATTAATAATATTTATATATTCTGGCAGACCGTTCTATACTATACTATACTATACAGTCATTTAGCAGACGCTATTATCCAAAGCGTCCCTCATCATGGAGCACTTTGTGTAAAACGGTGACGGGCGCTAGTGTTAATGGTGCCAGGTTTGGTACCATGGTAACAGGGATTAGGTGGGGTTCCACATTTACACCCTACAGAGCAATGAGGGAACCTAGTTCAGCTTTGAGGGTGCCTCCACAGAGCGTGTAAGGGAAGGAAGTAGGGAAAGGGCCTCTAAGTTCCCCTTCAGAGTGAGTGTTAGGGGTTGTTTGTGTCAGGCCTGTGTTCCTGTCCAGGGTGTACCTGTACCTGCCTCTCACTTGCTAATTGCTGGCAAATTCTAATAGACTCAACCAACCCTGAACTGGATAAAACAGTATAAATAAATATTGAATGAATAAATAAATTAATGAATGTGTACGGGAACAAGAATGCTAAAAGATTGATGCATCTGAATATTTTTGGGCATTAAGTAGGCTAAGCCATTTTCAGTATGGAATCAATGCAAATCAGGCTCAGATATGTGCCACCTCTGAGTCAAAGGACATTTTCCTGACTGAAGAAAAACATTCACAGTCTCAATCCTTTGCAGTATTTTCAACCAGACAGGGAGAAGAACAATAATTTCAAAGAATACAAAAGGCCAGTTTTTCTTTCTTTCTTTTTGTTGTTGTTGATTGTTTTGGAAGTGTTATTTCAGTAGAAGATCACTGAGATATGAGTTGGTCAAAATTTGTGAATCAGATATCTGTAAAAATAAAATCAATAATACTGTATTGTATTTATGTACCTGGTTGTAAAATATTTGACTCATTTTGTACATGTAATATTCTATACAAAAACATATGCCCTGCCTTCAGTGAGCTATTTTATACTTGACTATCAAATACTAATAAACTGAAAGTTTGCCATTGTCATCACCTGCTGATATTTTGGCATCAAATTAAATCAGCAAAAATTATGTTTGTGTGTGCCAACTTCTTCATCTGCTAGTTAAACCGACAAGGCTCCTGATATGGCTGTTAATCAATCGTATTGACCACACAGTAATGTAAAGTCTTCCCCTGAAATTAGCAAAATATTCTGAAATTTGATATTTTTTCTTGTTTTGAGCCAAAAAAATGACATTTTTTAACGTATTAAAACAAGAGACAAGAGAAAAATGTCCAAAGATGTAGCTGCTTCCAAAGAAATGATTTAGAATAATTTTATGCATTTTGATTAGGTTTCAGGGGTTAAAATTCAGAATGACTATGCTTAATATGAAAAAATAACTGTATTCAAGAAAAAAGACTGATGTGTAGAAATCAAAATAGTCTTTATTGTCATTTTACCAGTTGATAGGAGACTGTGTGGCATCTAAACCAAAATTAGACTTTCTTGAAGAAGCTTATTTCAAGAAACTACATATAAAATATAACATTAATCAGCAAAAATGGTAAAACTATAGCTGAGGTGTACTTACAATTCTATATACAAAGCAACAGGTCATTAATAGAATTGTATCCAGATCTATTCCAACAACATGATGTCTTACTTGACCCAAACCCGGGCAGGTTCTGTGTAGCACTGCCTTTATGAAGTGCGTATGTCACACTTGCTGCTCGTATCAAACACAAGTTTGCTGCAAAAATCAATATACCAGCTCCTGCTTTGGATAATTTGTCAGGAGGAACAAGTAAAAAAAAAAAAGATCACACAAACATGTTTCACATCTGAACCATTTTTTAGATAAAAAAATTCTAACAGAATCTGAGTGACTTAGTGAATGACTGCCTCTTACCAGGCACGTCTGTAAAACAGGGTTGAATCTCGGTCATGGATGGAGTGTCTGAGAATACAGATAGCGGTGTGAAAAACACACATAGTGTGTAAGATGAAGGACATGGTATCAGACAGAGCAGTCCCACATAAAGAGCCTTCGGTCAAAGCTGAGTTGTGTGTTTGCAACAGATGCTGTTGCCTTCAGACAAGACAGGGGTCATCAATGCAGGCGTGGTCTTCAGGCGCTTCTATAGTCAATAATGGACAAGAAAAAAAGAGGATTAGAACAATACATCACATGCTTCACTGAATAATCACAGAACTGTCCTAACTTTTACTTTATTGATTACAGGAATTACAGGAATACATTTCTATTGATATTGTAGAAATTTCTGAGCTGTATTATTGCTTAACATAGATCCAATGCTCTTTATTAAATTGTTCATGTAAAATTAAATGTAAAATGACAATACAACATGCAAAGTTTTACCTGCATAAGCATTTTTAGGTATAGCCCACCCTGAACTTCACTGAGATATTCTACAAGTTGGACATTTTTCTATTCTCTAGTTTTTGTCTCAGTTTAATTCTTTTATGTAAAATTATTCTGTGATGAACTTTGAAAATGTGATGCATCTTCACAGCTGGGTGTAGCTGTGGCCTATATCAGCAACAGTGTTAAACCCTCACTATGAAAGCTCAGATGGGCTTCGTACGCCTGGTGTGAGGCCCATCTGAGAATAGGAAGGTGAGCTCTTTACTGTGTCTCTGCAGATTTAGACAACCAGGAAGTCGGTTTTCTCTACGCTGCCTCTTCTTTCTCCACCTACCAGCGGTGAAACTGGATAATATGAAGTGTGGGAATGGACCACAGCAAAAAGCCGGAGACAAGATAAAGCAAAACTGAGACAATTTTGAAATCCCAGCTAGGAATTTAGTGTGACGTGATGGGTTTGTGATTCAGTGGATGCTGTAGATTATGAACCTAGATCAGGTGCTGTTTTAACAAGAAAATTCATTTTACTCTTTGCAATTTGCTACATTTTAAACTGTACGAGAAACAATAATTCATTCAGTCCTAACAGACTTTTAAAAATCTTAATAAAATAATTTTGTAACTCAACATTATATGCACATAGTAAATCTAACCCTCACTTTGAGGATGAAGACAATCCTCATTTGCAAATGCCTTCAATGTGGTGCAGTATTAAAAAGGAGACCAATAAAAGGGCTCTGAACATAGATGCTACTTGTTCCACTGGTTTGACAAAAAGAAAAGTGAATATAATAAATGCTTGTTAACAAGCTGCAAAGAGCGTGATGAGAACATTCCTTAGTTTGATTCAGGTGTGTTAACGTAGGGTTGCCTCTCAGACATGCAGGCTACTTGAGGACCAGGATTGGAAAACACTGACCTACATAACACACTCATCACACACTTAAAATCTAATTACAAAACTGTCACACTTTCTATCCCACTGTCATTAAATTATGACATTTTGCACTTTTCATTTCATATAAATATCATTTAAATGCTTTAATGACTGGGCACTGGCATAATGTTAAAATAGCATGAAAATACTATCTCTAAGCCAAGCTGACAACCATCCCAGCCAACCAAGCAAGGTTAGCTACATGACATGCAAGATATTAGAACGAAGAAAGAAAAGAAGCAGGACAAAAAACAGTGACGTACCTTTCAGTGTGGTAATCGCAGTTTGCTGCAGTTTCTTCATAACTTGCTTTTACTTCTTTGCTTGCTGTGCCATGAAATTACATCCACATTTACACCCCAAAAGCAAAAGCAACTAAAGTTCTGCTTCATTACTCAGCTCATTAGACATACACGGTGTGCTCAAACCATCTATCAGCTTAGTTTGTGAAAATAATTATCTCCATTGAGGGAGCGCTTAGATCTTGCTTTATGAAGCTTATTCTTTACCTAATCAGATTGTATTTGTTGGCACTTGTAATTTTTGCACTTTTTTTCTGTGAACACAGTTAAGCTTACAGAGAAACATCACAGCTCACTAGTCAGCCAAATCAACGACACCCATCTATAAATGATGTGATGTTATTCAGTCAGACACAGCAATGCTAAGATTTCACTAACATCGGCTGATGGAAACAAGGTGAATTCATTGAAAAACCTAAATATCATGAGCTAAAAAAATAAACTTCTACTTTGTTAAGTAAGTATTACACAGTTGCTGGTAAGTTTATTTGACTTAAGTCGCTGCGAGGGATTTTTTTTTGGCAGACAAGTCAATTAATGTGTTTGTAAATGGAAATGGGGTGGAATTATTTGACTTGTTTTAACATGTTTTTTGTTTAAAGGACTGATTTGTATGCCTCCATTTGTTACTTTAAGCACAACAGCCTGAAATAAATAAATAAATAAAACAAAACAAAGTATTTTAGTGGTAGTACCGTAATGCAAAAAGCCAGAGAGACAGAGATAGTGGAAGATTTCTGAACTGTTTTATGTTTGGTGAATCTTGTTGCCAAGTATAAGTATTTTATCTGGATTATCAATCATGTGATACTGTATTAAATTAAACCCTAACTGGTAACAATATTCCCATTAGGTAATAGTCCCACAATGGATTATGAAAAATTGAAAATTGAATGACTTTCTGGTGGCTTCAAAGAGATTCCTGTCCACCAAGCGGCGACTGAGGAGGTGGAGACAGTTCTCTGCGAACACTGTCCACAGAGGAGATGGGGCTGCTGAACTCAACCCAGCATAGTGTGGGTTGCTGGAGGGAATATTTCAAAGACCTTCTCAATCCCACCAACATATCCTCCCATGAGAAAGCAGAGCTGGGAGACTCAGGGGTGCATGCTTCATATTCGGGGATGAAGTCGTTAAAGTGGTTGAAGAGCTCTCTAGTGCTGGGGGTAGATGAGATCTACCCTAAGTTTCTTAAGGCTCTGGATGCTGTTGGGCTGTCCTGGATGACATGCCTCTGCAGCATTGCATGGACATTTGGGACAGTGCCCCAAGACTAACGGACTAGGGTGGGGGTCTCCCCTCTAAACAAAGGGGGATCAGAAGGTGAGTTACAACTACAGGTGGTCAAACTTCTCACCCTCCTAGGAAAGCCTATTCAGGGGTCTTGGAGAGCAGGGTTTGTCAGATAGTCAAACCCCAGATTGAGGAGGACAAGGGTGGAGCAGTGGACCAGCTCTATACCCTCTTTAGTAACACTGAGGCAGTGTCTCAATGGCCACCTTCATCCATTCTTTAAGAGCAGTGGTTCTTTCTCAGCTACTATTGCCGCCAAGCTGGTGGCTCCCCTGAATAAACTAGTGGAAGAATTAGTTGGTCAGCATTCTAAGTGGGCTGATAAAACAGTCTCCAATGATTGGACAGGAGAGTGTCACCATAGCTTTGAGGAATTAAAGGCCAAACTGCACCCTTTTGGCACATGCTCACTTCAAACTCCAATTTATTTTGGAAGTGGACACTAGCCATGATAGTTTGGGAGCTGTCTTGTCCCAAGAACAGGATGGCAAGCAGTGGACTGAGGCCCACAGAGCGTAATATACATAACTATAGCTCTATGAAGCTGGAGTTTTTAGCCCTGAATTAGGCTATGACTGAAAAGTTTCTTGAGTACCTACTTGGTCATATGTTGTCTTTACAGATAATAAACCCCTGCGTCAGCTGTCCTCTGCCAAACTTGGAGCTTCTGAGCAGTGTTGGGCTGGTTTCATTTGACTTTGAGTTAAAGTATTATTCAGGCTGGAGTAGTGCTAGCATGCAGATGCCCAGTCCTGTCAACACCCTTCTAAACCCCAGGACATGCAGACCATGGTCTAAGGCAGTGCTTCTCAAATAGTGGGGCGCGCCCCCCCAGGAGGGCGTGGTGCAATGCCAGGGGGGGCGTGTGACCCTGGGGAACATGTTTTTTTTCTGCCGTTCTAAAATAAACTGTAATTGCACATCCACTCCAGTAGTTG
>JBAMIG010000010.1:314282-326989 GCA_037177335.1 Kiunga ballochi | reverse complement strand
ACCAAAACAGACCAGAAACAAGAAAAACAACAGAACCAAGGAAAGAAACTCAGGGCTAGAGACTGGAAACCTGACAAGAAGTCTCCCAACTGAAACCTACCTGATTCAAATTAAAGTGGTCTCCACGGTTTGTTACGTTAAACACAAGCCTGTTAATGAGCCATTCATTTGAATGAGGAATGCCAGGAAACACGGAATAATTGCAGGACATTGGCACTCGGGGACCAGATTTCAAGATCTCTGTTCCAAGGGATCACAGAGCAGGTCTCATTACAACAGAAACAAAGTGGCAAAAATCATCCCTCCATCCATCCATCCATCCATCCATTTTCTACCACTCATTCCCAAACAGGGTCACAGGGGGGGCTGAAGCCTATCCCAGCTGTCATTGGGCGAGAGGTGGGGCACCCGGACAGGTCACCAGTCCATCACAGGGCCAACACACATAGACAAACAACCATACACACTTACACTCACTCCTATGGGCAATTTAGTAGTTAGTTAGACGTAGTTACGTAATCACGGTACGTAGTTACATTTTCACGTAACGTGGTTGCCGGTACGGAAAGTCACGTTGAAATACGTAACAAATACTACGAAAAGTTATGCATAATTTTTTGTACGAATTAGTACGAAACAGTAATGAGAATGCATTGAACCTAAAGTCACTTAAGTTAGTTTGATTGTTTAAAGTTCCCACATTATGGTTTTGTTTTTGAAGAAACTCAGACAGGGCTTTCCTGGGCTCTCCGGGTACTCCGGCTTCCTCCCACAGTCCAAAGACATGCACCTTGGGGATAGGCTGATTGTTGCCCATAAGAGTGAGTGTGAGTGTGTATGGTTGTTCGTCTCTGTGTGTTAGCCCTGTGATGGACTGGCGTCCTGTCCAGGGTGTACCCCGCCTTTCGCCCGTTGGCTGCTGGGATAGGCTCCAGCCCCCCCGCGACCCCGTTAGGGACAAAGCAGTAGATACTGGATGGATGGAAGAAAAAGTCAGACAGCAAAATTGTTTCCATTTTTTCCATTAAATCCAAATTTCATTATTTGTACAAAAAGAATGGGGAAAGTAAAAACAAATGAACCATTATTTGCTTAATGAAAAGCAAAGTAAAACATAAAAATGATCAATATGAGCCATAAATATCAGTCCAGACTTTTATGCTTCAACACAAGGCTCTCAGATGGCTGTGGATTTTCATCTCCTCTCTGAATGCATCCAGGCTATTCCCCCCTCTTGCCTTCTGATTTCCTCCATACTTGTTTACGGCTACAAATCTGTGTTCGATAAGTTGATCACCTCTCCTGAAGGTATACCCTTATTGTTTCATTCTTGCCAGAAACGTGGTCTATCCGTTTAGTTTGTCATGCTTCCCAGTTATTTATGTTTTTTATTGAGAAAATGAGTTATAGCTCTAGTGGCCTTTATTTCAGAGTGTCCCAACAGGAAAGGCGGCAGAGAGGGTGGTGAATGACTTGCAGCACAGAGCTGGGAGGAGCTGTGGCCACTGCTGACGGGGCATCTATCTCATGTACAGTTGTTTTGTATTCATCTCTCTTGTGCTCCTGAATTTAGATGTTTGTTCTCGGGACTTTTGGTCTTGTACCGTATCCATGTAGTCCTCGTGAATCCTCTTTATGTGGCTAAAAAAATCCCCACTAAGGACTGTGAAGAGGTGAGGAACTCTTTGTGTCCTGGCTGTTGGGGACTTGTGTTATGGATGGACTGATATCTGGGAAGGCGATGCTTCAGAGCAGCTCTGTTCCAGTCTTTATTTCCCACAAACTCCAATGGAAAGTTTACTTCTTTTTCTTTGACTAATTTTTCTTTGTGGAAAATTATCTAATAAATTGTGATTGACTCCTGATTAGCAACCTAACAACATCCTTGTTGCTAGGTAGCAGCTGCCACTCCTCCATGTGGTCTCTGCTGATGTGGTCTCTCTAATTCCCAAATGGGTTGTTGCCATATTCACACCCTGTCCACATGAGCTGACACCTCAGCCATCTGAGAACCTGCCACCGGAGTAGCATTCTTTATAACAGGTCCAGAGACCGTTTCAGGGAGTATAACAAAGCCTTACTTGGTTTGACCTGTTTAACAAGACATAGCTTTATCATCATGTGACAGCAAACATATTATTGCTTCTTCAAATGGGAATGTGTAAAGTTCATATTGCTACTCAGTTGCTCCCTTACCGGATATCGTCCTCATTGGCAAACATGATGACAGCACGAGCATTAGGCGTCTCCAGCAGGCGGAGGATGATCTTGTCAAACTCTCCAGGTCTCGGCTCTCGGGGGATCTTTAGAGACTGAGCGATGCACACATCACCTGATACACAGAAAGGAAAAAAAAGGTACTCAGTTTGAATTCTAATATTATAAACAAGGATTTTTTCATGGTAATTTCATCAGGCATGTCCTTCATAAGTCATTAATTCTCGTTTCCAGTTCTTTTCAGACCCTCATAGCTACACGGGAGGAGATTACTGTGTTATTACTTGTCTCATTACCTGTAATTTTCAAGCCATCTAAGGCATGTATGCACAATACTTCATGAACTGCAATAACACCTGCAGCTGAAATGACTGGTATTTAAGCATGCAATTTGAATTCCTTTCAGTGTTGTGTCCTTGTGGACAATATAGTAAATCTCTGCTTGCAGAGTTCCAGCTAAGTCTGAAAATAAGCTTTTCAGGGAAAACAATAAAGAAATAAAACCCATCCAATAGCAGATGATACATTGCATAATCAGTTTTGTTGCAGCAGCTTGCTTTAAAGCGTAAAAAAAGGAAGTTTCTTAAATGTGCAATGATTAATCTATTTCTATTTAGGAATTTATTCAGGAATTTCTAAATAAAAATGAAATCCCATGATTATCTATCTCTGTTTTAGTTATTTCACATAAAAGGAAATCCCTAAAACATAGTTATATAGATTTATGGATACTTATTCTATATTTACTCTTACGATAAATTCTGCTATGATATGATTTTGACTTAATATGAGGTAACATGAGACATGTATGAAGCAAGCATGACACTTCTATAATGTTTAGGGTGGTGTTTGGTTCAGTAGGTAGAAGCTGCAGCTTCTTGATCCCATTGGCTCTTTTTGCTTAGTAACCGCCTCTTTCTCTGACACTATTTCCTGCCAAGTTACAGCCACAGAAAACTGGGACAGTGGGTAAATGTTCCTCCATTTAATCAATTTTATCATATCAGTTATATACATATCAGTTGTATAGTCAAACTTTTTTTTTCACATATAAATGAGACATTGTTGGTGAAACAAATAGAAAGCGTTCCAGATGTTCTTTCAGGGGAAATATTTATATAATAACTGCATTGCTAATGCCGTCAGCTTGTTGGCCTCTGAATTAATGAATTGACCCAGACTGATGTATTTTAACATCCCAATATGTCATTTAATTATAAAGAGATTCACATCCCATCCCAGCAGCAGCTTTGATGCAGTGGTACACTAACTCGCTTCCTTCCAGCTCTGCTGATTCATCTGTAACTAAACAGGCTCAACATCTGGTGGGCGACAAACGAACACACCTGCTTCTGTCTGTCAACGTGTTTAGGATGCTGCGTGTTTAATTCCTGTTTGTTTGTGATGGGATGTTTTCCTGAGTGCTTCGTTATGTCTGCAGTAATGAATAGTCGTAATATTCTCTGGTGTTTGTCTTCTTCTTCCCTCTCACTCTGCTGCTTTGACATGAAACCAAAGAGCTCATTAAACATTCATCTGCTGCAGATAAAACAAAGGTCAGAGGGGATTCATTACAATGATGCTTCACGATGCTAAACACTGTCAGATTATCACCAACATCTCCCTCATGATACTTTACAGACGTGGTTTGACATTTTATTTAAGCTGAAAACATTCAGTCATTCAAACTGCATTCAAACTGAATGTAAAAATAACTTTCCTCATTAGAATCTTTCTCTTTAGTTTAGTGGGTAAGTTAGACGTGATTATTATTGATAAAGAATATATTACTTCTCTCATAACTTTTTTCCTAACTGGTGTCAGCAGATGCTTTGTGTTTGTGTCATTTGTTGCCATTGAGTTTCAAGTCTATTAATCTCAGCTTTACTTTTACATTGTGTGTTCACAGCAGGTTCTTGTATAGATGCAGTCTAACTAATCCATTATATGTATGCTCCACAGTGGGCCAATTGATTATAACTGGGGTAATTTAAACCAGTTTGTAAAAATACAAAAAATTATCCTGCTAAACAATTAAATACACAAATACATATTTTAATTCAGTCCTTTATCATGAGCTGCAGAGAAAGAGGCAGTAGAGAGGAAACCATCCCCTTTATCAGGAGGATAGCAAGCAGAGCTTAAACCAAGCTTGAAGTCATTAGCATGGATTAGTTAGGCTGGAAAGGCCAGGAATAAAGTGCACTACGTAGTGTAGATTTGTAGTTTGCATACGTTGGTGCACCAAGTCCTGTACCAATTCAAAGTGTACTTCAGATCCACACTTCAAATGAGCGCTTCGTTTGGGGCTGAATTAGCTTAAAACAAGTGTACATCCTATGTATCCTTCACAGTTTCCGATCACCCAGAATTTACTGTGCACCAGATAGAAATGAATAAGCAGCCGTTCACTGCCTGCGAGGACATTTAAAAAACAAACATATAAATACATATTTGTCCCAGCAGACAAGCGAGGACAGCAGTGTGTCCCATGACCACAAATTAATGTTATTACAAGCGTCAGACGAGGATTTTTTGTCATGAGGAGAGCTCTTCTCGGCTTCCTCCTCCATGTGTTTGTAAGTTAAGGTAAATGAAAATAAACATTGAAATATCTGAAATTTTTTTCTGTCTTATAAAAGGATGATTTTGTGTTTTTTTGTGGTTGAATATGATCACTATATGGATGATTCACAGTGTATGACATTGCTAGGCAACAGAGGACTGGAGCATTATGGGTAGTTCTTGTATACAAAGCGGTTGTCTCATTTCAAACAGAAGGGACTACGTAGTCTGCGTACTTAGACGTATGCAGTCTCTGAATTGAGACACAGCCATGGAGAGTAAAGAGAGCAGCACGGAGGGCAGTGCATCATGGGAAGTCCTACAGCAGGAAGTGTTGGGGCCTGTCCGGGAGCGGTTTCTATGCCTTTCCTTCTTGCTTCCCTGACTGGACACAGCTGTTCTTAGTCACCCGGCACCATTAAGCCTGGAACAGTTCTCCACTCAGTGCCAGTTTGCTTGCTTAGCAGTGATATTGTTGCTACAGCTATCCAGAGTCAACTGCATTAATCTGTTTATTACAACTCTTTTTGAACCTGTTTTGTTTCTCTCTGTTCAGCTCATCCTCCACTCAACTGCTTGGATCCATTTTCCTCCCTCACATCTTCTTTGCTGCCAGCGAGCAGCTTCAACACCTCAGGACAAAACTCTGCCACTCTGCACTGCCTCAGCTCCAGTGTATTGTTTGCCGTTCTTTAAAAAAAATGTTTTAATGTTTTTACATTGAATTAATTGATTTGTTGCTTTTTCTTGTTAGTAAAATGGTAAAACGAGTGACTATAATCTAGTATGTTTGTGTGGTTGAGCTTTGTGTCAGTTTTTTTTTATTATTATATTTGCCTTCAGTCAGTAGATGCAGCTGGGGTGAAAGCTCAATGAAAATTTCACCTCAACCTCAAGTCACCCTCAACAAAGGCAACCCTAAAGGGAGATATATCAGGTTTTTAAATCCTTCCTTTGAACGTGTAAATCATTTATTTATTGTCTGTATAAAGTAGAATTGCAATGCTTTGGTCTGAATTCCTGCTTATTCTTGCTCCACACACACCTTATAACCCTGTTCTGAGGTGCGTCTTCAGAGCGACTCGTTTTGGTGTGGTCTCTTTAAATGTTAATGAGGCCTATCATGACCCGCCCCCTTCCAGGTCACAGGAAGTTCATCTGTACCCTGTTCCACCATGTTTGTAGCTGCGATACGCTAATCTCCTAACAGAGAAACATTTTATTGGTAAGTTTACTCTAAATGTCAACGTATCAGATTCACAAATTTGATTACTGAAAGTCCACAACTGTTTTTATCAGACCCACAGCACATACTGTGACATAATAGATAAATAAAACGTAATAGAGAACAGAGACAACTAAACAGACTGAAAAATATGACCACAGTGAATATAAGGATATATGCACAGCTTTAGGAGGGAATACATTTACATTTCCTGCATTCTTAAACACATAGAAGTGCACAAAAACATGTATTTAATGGCTTATAAAGCTAGCCTCCCCTCTGCTCTCCATCCATCCATTCATTTTTAGTAGGGAGGAAGACTTCTTTCTCTTTATATAATATTAGCATAGTGACTATATTTCCCTCTGCTCTGTGAGCAAATACTACAGATATTTACTTAAATGCTCTGTTTTATGACCGATGGGAAAACATAGCATTAAAGCAAAAGCATGTTAATCAATCTAATGTTACTAGATACTAAATACTAATACTAGATTACTATTAAACATAAACCTTTCTTGCATCACAAATACGGCTTCGGTGAGCGGCTTCAGTCTTAAATCAAACTCGGGAAACTCACTTCCTTGCAGTCTGAACACAAGTCTTTTTTTCAGTAGCAGGTTTTACCAGAGTAACAGAAGCAAATAATTGCATCCATGCAAGCTTGTGCCCCCTACAGATACTCAGCATGAGTGCAGGAATCACAAACACCCGCATTCGCTGATTGTGCAGTGCATCTGTGATGATAAAAGCGTAATTACCAACGTTGTAAAAATACCTCAGGTCAGTGCATAATTGTTCTATTTTAAAAAGAAAAACAACAACCCTGGTCTTCATGTACCCCTGCCCTACATGTCTTAAGAGGCAAACCTACTTTAATACACCTGATTCATATGAATGAATGCTCTCATCAAGTTCTTTGCAGCCTGTTAACGAGCATTTATTATATTCAGGTGTGTTAAAGTTGTTGCCTCTAAGACGTGCAGGGCAGGGGTAATAGAGGACCAGGTATGAGAAACACTGCTTTATGGAATCCTTATTCTAATAAATGATCTTTTAACACCATTTGTTGTTTACATACCAGCAGCATGAACTTTTCCATAACTCTGCTTACATATAGTGTTTCTTTGTGTGAAGTCAGATTTCTGTAGGTCATGGCTTCTATCCAAACCTGCCATGCTGCACATCACACACCAAACCCTCATTTAAAGCACCAGAATTTATTCCTCTCGTTTCCATTTGCTGCCATATATCCAGTCCCTCTTCATAAATCACTTGCAAAAAATATAGATAGCAAATGCAAATTGGATAATCTTATTATCTGGTCCTTGAATATTACTAAAATTTAATCCAACTTTTAAATCCCTCTTTTAGCTTAGCTGAAGAAATGCTGCCATCTGTTCCACGTCACTGGGAACCAGTTGTTTGATCATTACAAAAAAAATCATCCTGGTATCTGAAACATCCGGACTTCCCAGCCTTCCTTCCATCAGCTGTGTTTTGTATCTGGCAACAGCTACAAAAGCTTAAGTGTTTAAATTCAAAATCATTAGTAGCACTGAAGTATTTTCACTTGTATGCAAAAGTGACACCGTGTGTACACATTTTGATAACAGCATCGACTGCAGAGGGAGATGTTAATATTTAATTCTGAGAATGCAGATTAGATGAAGATGCTAACACAAAGCACCATGCAGTACTCATTGTAAGCTGTAATGAAACCTTGGGGAGACTCAAGCAGCAGAATGCTGATTGTTCCTGCCAGATGCTGAGTTTCAGAAACTGTAAATATGTTTCAAACCTTTTGTTTGACTAAACTTTGATGCCCTTGATTCAAACACAAAGCAGGTTTTTGCAAAAAAAAGCTGAGGGAGGAGGGGCAGGCTAGCAGGTTTATTGCTAGCTAATAGGTAATCTAAATCTGTTTAACGGCTTCACATGTAACATTCCTGATCAGCCAATCACATACCAGAAACTCAATGCATCTAGTTAGAAGACGTAGTTAAGCTAAATCAAACTGATCCATCAGAAAGAGGAGGAAAACAACCACCGCTATTTGTGTTTCCCTTTTTGCTTTGGAATTAAAATCTGACATGGTTTTCTCTCGAATCTGCCCAGTAAGAGCAGCTGGAGAGGCAGGAAGGCATCCAGCATGTTGCTCTACATTCCCTCTGTCCGGTTCTGTTGGCTTTCACACTGTAAGCAAACTGTAGCAGGGCTCATTGACTTAAAACCAGACCACACTTTGCTTCCTTGGTCTGCACCAGAGCGTGAACTCACATTCACACGGCTCCAAACAAACCGTATCATCCACGTTAGCCAACCATCATCAGCTTAAAGTCATCCAAACAACACATGTGAGAATCTTTAGCAAGATCGTCATAATAAAATCAGATTTAACACATTTTGTGTTGAACATTATTTGTTAAGGGTCTCACTCCTGATCCACAATGAGTTATCTGATGTCAGCGCTACCTGTGCGACATGCAAATCAGCTCTCTGGTGTGTCACGTAGAGCTGCCAGCATCATGGGAGCTTTGGGAAAATAATACAGATGTGTTGGGACTAACTGAATTCAATTACGTTTGATTAAAAATTCACTCTTTGCAGCATGACTCATGACTATGTTTCTAGGTTGATTGGTCCCCTGACTCTTTACCTCCATCTGCTTTCCTCAGCAGCTCCTCAACATTGATGTATGGCCAGAATTTAATCTGTCATAATCAGGATCATTTCTAAAACAAGTCAATGTGTCAAAAATGCTGCTTACTGAAAGCATAAATACACTGGAACAAGGCTTCTGACCTTTATTACCAATGAAATGCGTAATCTGAAAACAGTTCCCAATTAAATTCAATGTCATGACCGATTGTTGACACATGTGCTTATGTTAATGAGCAATTTAGTGGTTTATAATTACTGTCAATGAAAAATATTATTTCTCTTCCCTCTGTGCACACGGATCTGAGGAAAAGCGACACCATAGGAGGATGAACTCTGGATCTTCCTGGGAAAACTGCTGCGTGTGGAAGTGACAAAGATGGAGGCACTCGGCAATGATTTTAGTTTCAGCTGGAAAATAAGCCACCGAGGCGACTTCTGCTGCACTGAGATTCACTGAGTTAACGCTGGGGAAGACGAGAAGTAGGAACTAATCAGTTAACGTATGCTGCATGACAAGTTATCACAGATAATTTGCAGAATGCTCAAGCATACAGACACAAATCTGATAACGTGAGAAGCGTCCTCGTTTCTTCAGATAAATGAGCAGAAGAAGAAAAACAACTTTTTTAACACACTGAAAAATGTTCTAATCATTAAAGTTGGATTGCTGTGTAAAATAACAAATAAAAGCAGAATGTTTGCATCTTCATTGACCCATATTTTATTCCCAACAGCACATAAAGAGAGCATCAGATGGTGAAACTACCTCTGACCACATGAAAAATATAGGCTCATTTTTAATTTAATGACAGCAACATGTTTATAAAAAAAGTTACAAAAAAAAAAAAAGAGGCAAAAAAGGAATAAAAAATGTCACAAATCAAAGACTAGATGAACATTTGACAGCGAGTGAGGTTATTAGCATCAGACTGAAAATAAAAGGAGCATTTCATGGAGGTAGAGGCTCACCGGTGCAAAGGTTAGCAGAGCTTCCTGAAACGGAGAAAAGCTGTCTAGACATTTTGAAACAGTTGAAAAGAAACATTTATAAAATGAGAGGCAGCACGGTAGCTCAGCTGGTTAGCACGATGGCTTCACAGCAAGAAGGTTTCTGGGGCAAGCCCTTGGTGTGAGCCGGGCTCCAACCAGGAACTTTCTGTGTGGAGTTTGCATGTTCTCCCCGTGTTAGGGTTCTCTCCATGTTAGCGTGGGTTCTCTCCGAGTTAGCGTGGGTTCTCTATGTGTTAGCGTCGGTTCTCCCCATGTTAGCGTGGGTTCTCTCCGGGTACTCCGGCTTCCTCCCACAGTCCAAAGACATGCATCTTGGGGATAGGCTGATTGGTGACTCTAAATTGCCCATAGGAGTGAGTGTGAGTGTGTGTGGTTGTTTGTCTATGTGTGTTGGTCCTGTGATGGACTGGCGACCTGTTCGAGTTTTTACAGCTCTCCACTGAAAGCAAAAGTTGATAAAACTTGGACTTTTCAAGCTAAAGACATTGTCCACCACAAACCTGACCTATATGGTAATCCAGTTTTAATAACAAGGATTAAATTAAAGTGCATTAAAGGGACTAAAAACAAGAGAAGAAATATAAATTAGCACACAATTCACTCATGAAACGTCTCACTGTAGGAGCTCTGAAGACAAAGGCGGACTTAATAAACACTGCCAGGAACATTCAAAGGCATGCTGTTTAGAGAAATTATGTCTAATAATAAGCATAATTAAAGCCAGTCTCTACCAAAACCATTAAATGACCTTTTAATTAGTAGTGAATGCTTATCACAGTGTGACCCCCTCCCCCCCATCCCTGTTTCAAATCCTGAGTCACAGTGATAGATAGAAACAGGACGCATGTACCCAGTCGCCTCATTCATTCCTCGCCTCAGTGCCACAAAACGCCCAGCCCTGAAAGGTTTCCAGGGTAACACATGTGCAGCCTTGACTTGAAAGCAAGATTAAACAAAAGAAGCAGTGTGTCTGAAAAGCTTTGGGGTTATCTGAAAGCAAAAATCAGCCTACGTCTAAGCTTCTTCTGGTTTATTTCACTTCATACTCAGCAGCTGTAAAATCCATGTTAAGTTGATTTATCAAGTTTATCATTTACAAAGGTTCAATACTAAAATAATCATCAATTATCAGAAGCTCTTTAATAGGATGAGTCAGAGAGAGTGATATTAAACCTGGAAGTCCATCAGATGAGACATTTATGCCATGTTTCCTAAATAAGTCCTGCATCTGCATGACGTGTACAGCGGGATCACCAACCCTGCTAAACGGGAAACTTCAAAGCAGCAATTCTTCCAGACACTAGTGTCCAAAGTCCCATTTCCAGCCCAGCTTTATGTACACGCATGCACAACTTAGATTAACAAAGAGACAGAGTTGTGATGTCTACAACTAATAGCTAACATTCACTGATGTTAGCTATTAGCTAACACTAGCAAGCAAATAAAAAAAAGTTAATGACATGGAGTTTTTTACGGAATAACAGAAAACAAAAACTACACAAAGTTAGGTAGCATCAGTTTATGTTAAAACATAACAGAAATTTCCTCCAAACAACTTCTGGTGTCCACAAACTAAAAATTGCTGACAGAACTTTATTCATGAGATTAGCCGAATGACCACTGTTACACATCCATCAACAATACTTATGATATTTCAGATAGTTTTCAAGCCTTATATAGACGCCCACCAGACCTTAATACATCACACATAACCACTCCTTGCATCTAGTGCACACTGAACAGTAAAGGGATTATCAGTACCCATATATCAGTACTCCGTATTAGCAATTATGTAAGCGTACCTAAACTTGATTGGGAAAAAAACGTGATATCAATGTTTCATAAAGAAAGCACCATATAATATAGCCTATAACTACATCTACAAATGTTTTTTACTAAAACTACACAAAACTCTGGCATTACCGTCGGCTACTAACCCACATTTGAAACTTCTTAGTTTCAAATAGTGTAAGAGGCTCATTTGCCAAAATGATCACAACGTGTCTAAAAATGCAAAAAAAGAAAAGAAGGAAGTGAGTTTTTGGTGTTTATCTGTAAATTGGATTACTGAGTTGTGTATGTAATGGTGTTAAGACAAAGACATGGTAAGGCCTCGTGTGTTTATTCAGAGCATGGAGACGATGATCACTCATCTCAGTTACCTTTCCTGGAGGTTGCACTTTCTCCAAACTTCTTTAATAAGCTCATTTAAAGCATCATTACATAACTAGTGAGGCAAATGGGGAAGTGAGCAGGGTGATAATGGTCCATATGGCTTTTGGCTTCGGTCCTGCCTCAGCCTGCCTCAACATCTGCCTCTAGCTGCTGGCAAAATGGGGGAAATTGGATAAACAAGAAACCAATTACACATGGTCATTAGAAGTTGTGCAGGTGGAAGGGTACTGCAGGGAGAGTCTGAGAAAGCAGCCAAACAAAAGCATCAAAGTCATTTGCAAACAGAAGTTGTCCTTGTTCCATGGAATATATTAGGCGTCCAACAGAAGCAGCAATATTGCAGTAAATAAAGGTTAACATGAGGAAAATGATGTAAACTTTGACTGCAAACAGTTTTTAATCCAACTAAGATGCAATGCATTAATATGTGTGGAAAAAAAAGCATGTTTGAGTAAAATTCTGTCAAAACGCAAGCAATCGGGTCATGATTTATTCTTGTATTTACTTGTAATCAGGGGCTCTGACTGTTTTAGAGTTCCACTGTGGTAAATGAAGCACCTGGATAACTTATTGAGGCTTTCTGCTGTCAGGAGTGGGTGATGAAATCCATGGCAACAGCTCATCATTGTGACTGTGAAGGCCTGTGTGATGTGCCACAAGGTTGCTCAGAATGGAGGAACCTTAGTTTGTCTTTTTAACTCAAAGGTTTCTGAGAAGATACAAGCTGGAGCAGAAGCAGTAAACTTATTCAGGAACTTGATGCTGACTGTTTCACAAGGCAAGGCAAGTTTATTTGTATAGCACCTTTCATGTACAGGACAATTCAAAGTGCTTTACATGGAAACGGTAA
>JBAMIG010000010.1:300400-314182 GCA_037177335.1 Kiunga ballochi | reverse complement strand
GAGCTGCAGAGTTCTGAATGAGCTGCAGATGTTTGATGCTCTTTTTGGGAAGTCCTGTTAAAAGACCATTACAGTAACACAGTTCACACACTGAATTTATCCGTTATCGGCCAAACATAACTTCAATATGTGCTTTTTGCATTAAAACTAATGTTGTTTTTGTCAATTTGTTGTAAATGTTTCATAAAGTCCACAATGTTTGTTTTCTTATTATCTTCAGTGTCACTCTCAGTATTTCCTTAATCTATAAGTAAAAATTCCTGGATTTAATAGTACTTATATCATGTGTTTTATATCATATGCATTGTTTTTGTTAGCTTTTTCCTTCTCCTGCCTTTTCCACTTCCTATTAAAATAATTAATTTTTACATTTGGGGTCTTGTCCCTGGAGTCTTTTTGTGTTTTTTCTTTTACTTAATAAAAACTGCACCCTGAATTAAATTTATTTTCTCCTAAAAAAGTGACATTTGGGAAAATATTATGATCATAAGTTATCAATTTGTGATTACAGCATGAGTACACACTCGATTCACCAAAAAAAAACACAACTGTAAATGTTTTGCTGTGTGAAAAATGTGTTAAAAGCCCCATTTAAAACAAATTATTTCTGTTAAAAGAATTTACTAAGTAGGGAGAATTTCTTTTAGAGAAAGAAACACATTAAAAGGAACATGTGGCCCCATAAACAGCAAGGATGCGCAGATGAGTGTGTGAAAACCACAGACCTTTTCAAACATCAGAGATTTAATCTTAACACAAAAGCGGAGGAGATAAAGTTATGATGACAATCGCTGAATGGTGCTAACACACTCCAGCGCTGCAGGCAGCTACAGCACGGATCAGAGGGAGAAATGTGGAGCCTGGAGGAGATGAGCAACATAGTCACTGGATTTTTTTAGAGGCAATTTAAGTCTGTCATTTTGGTTAAATTGGGTTTATGTTTAAAACTTAGAAGTTCCCCTATGTCTTTTTTTAAATGTTTAATAAAAACTTAAATATGGTGGTGAAATAAGATATTGTTACAATAAATGACAGCATGATCTTGTAATCCCTGAGATCAATTCCACAGATTACCTGCACCATTACTTAACCAGGTGTTACTAAACTAGTCAGTAGGCTACTTAAGCAAAAACACTCCTTTGGGAACTTACATCCAAAGCTGAGTAAAATATAAGTTCTTCACATTTTAAGATAGATTTTGGCCTCTTGAAAGTAAGATATGAGTCATTTTACTTCTGTTTCATTAGATCATAATGTGGTGCCAAGGTACCTGGTCACTTCTCAACATGATTGAAAATATGATTCTTCTTTTTTGTCATCATTTAGAGAAGACTAAGCTCAAGCTGACACCAGACCATGCTGTTGGTGTTCACAAATGCCATATTACAAACTTTGCTGTAATAGCTATCCATGCATTGTACACTTTTAAGCTAGCTCAGCCCCATAAGAACCGCGCATTTGAAGTCTGGATCTGAAACACACTTTGAATTGGGACAGCTCTTGGCGCGCCAGTATGACGTATGCGGTCTACAAATCCGCACTTCGAATAATGCAGTCTCTGAATTGAGATACAGCCATAGTGTACTTGGGTTTTTTTATATGAAACACCCGTTATGTAGGAAATGGTTCAGTACAATCAGCAGCGAAGATGACGTAATGGGATCAGTTGGCTCATTTGAAGAGCTGCTGGTGGACGCTAAGCTGCATCATACCAGTTAGTGAAGTCCCTTGTTAATCATTTAAATCAGCAAACAAAGATTTATTTTGTATCAGTGGCCTTTTGTGTAGTTCTCACTGTTTTCCAGTTGCACACATGTGCTTGTCATCTTTTTACTGAATGACCTCCAACAGATCACTAATGTGCATGGTCTGACTGTCAGAAGCAGACTTCACAGGGGTGCTACGAGGCTTAATGTCCAGAGAAGGGACCTGTGTTTACAGCCCAGCACTTGAAAGCCTAAGTGGGATTTGCCATGCAATACCAGGATTGTCACACTTGTCGTTGGCATCATGTGCTCTTCAAGTATATAAGCAGAGTTCTGCAGCCTGCAACATCCTCCAGCATGACCAGTTTAACAATGGATAGGTAATGGTCTGAGGAGGCATATATACTCTAGAAAAGTATTGCGACTGCTGATACCGGGGTGAGAGCTCTCTCATCCACACCAGACTGAACTGGTTCCTGGCTTTCTTCTGATCCAGGACAATGCTCTGCCTCATGTAGCTCGAATGTGTCAGCAGTCAATGCTTAGCTAATGTCTCCTGCTTTGGACTAGTCTCCCTGCTGCCAATCCAACTGAGCACCTCTGGGGACATCATGTCTCAATTCATCCACAACCCCAGAATGTCCAGAGAATGACTGATGTCTCGATGCAGGTCTAGGAGGCTGTCCCACAGGAAAACATCCATCATCTCACCAGGAGCATAGCCAGACATTTTAGGGCATACCTACAAGCATGTGGAGGCGGCACTCACTGCTGCACCTCATTTTGAGTAGTTGAGATGAATTTCCACAGAAGTTGGTGTTTAATTGTTTTACTTTTATTTTTAGTATGATTCTGAATCCAAAGCTCTACGAGTTAATCATTTTGCTTTCCACAGATTATTTTTTTGCTATCTTATTCTTGACAACATTCCACCATGCAATTAATACCAATATTCAACTGGAATATTTAATTAATCCAGATCTAAGCTGTGTTTAAGCTTTCCTTTCATCCTTACTTGAGAAGGGGAGTAAATAGCATCCTTTACTCCAGTGTGACAGGAGGTGACCATCCACATCCTAAACAAAAATTACCAGCTGTCTCTGCACCATATTTACTTTTTGCTACTTTAACTGGCACATGCAGGTGTGTTGGTGATGCCCTGGTCATTTAGCCACTGGGATGGATGTTTCCTTTGGGCCTTCTACTCTATGCTCTGCTTGTCCTTTGTGTCCAGTCTCCTGCTGGTCTTTGCTCCATGGTCATGTAGGCGCCATCCTCTCTTTCTGCTTCTTTCTCATTGGGTGCGTGGACATCCCTGCCGTAGGCTGCTTGGGGTTTCTCTCTGTGGTAGCTGCTCTTCACTCGGGCTGCATTTGCATGAATTAACACATCACATAACAGATTTATTCTTCATCATTTGCACTAACATTCCCTGATTTGCATACTTACAGTCATCTTGTTGACCTGCAGGTTCGTGTTTTTGTTCATTTGTTGCTGGTTTTCTTTGTCGTTATGATTCGTATTTTCTCGTACAAGTATTGTTGTTTTCTATCTCCGGTATATTTATCCACTTCTTTATTTCCCTTTTTAACATTTACATATAAGGGAGCATGGAACAAAAAATCAAACAGCAAGGAGGTCTCAGAAATGCTGTTTTTCTATCTTTATACATACAAATTTAATTAAATTAATTAAAAAAAAATTCTTTAGATGTTTGTTTCATCCTGAGTCAAACCCAGCAGACAATAACCTAACATGACACAAACACTGTGGCTGATAGTCCTGCTGCTAACCTCACCCCATCCAGGTGGTTGCCATTAATGGATGTTTTATTGCATTTGAGGAATAGTGAGCTTCAGAGACAGATGAGTCATTTGTTCTGTTTGCTTGTTCTCCAGAGAGGAATACTGGAGAAATCCCCCAACATGAAATATTCATCCAATCTTATGGCAGCATGCAGAGCAGAAGGAAGCTAAACTTGTATTATACAGGAAAATACAAATTACTGATATCAAGAAATAAAATAACTCAAGAGTGTATTGAAGCTCATAAGAAAAGGGAGGCAAAGAAACTTTCTTCCATAAATGGGTGAAAGTGAAAATATACTACGTACCCAACAAACAAATGAGGTTGAACATAAAGTAATTTATGTCTTATGAAAGGGAGAAAGAGTGGAAGTGTTTAAGGGATAAAGAAGCCCGGGAAAAGGTGGAGGAGGATAAAATACAGACAGAGTGGAAAAAGAAAAGCAGATTATCTCTCGCTGGATTTCACACTTCTGAGGAGGACAAGAATTTTTCTGAAGAGGAACTGATCCTGAAGAATGTCAGTCAAAATACAAAACCATCACTTCCACCATTTAATCTGCTGCATGAAGACATACGAAGACACGCATTCTGAAAGAGCACAGTTTTGTGTTGGACTGAAAAGTCTGAATGAATTTGCTGCAGAGCCTTAAAGAAGTAAAAAGGAAAACATTTTCCCAAGACGGTTTCTTCTTAAATGTTCAGCTTTAAGAAAAAAGGAAGTGAAAGGTAAATCTCAGCTTTCTCTGCAGATGATTGAAGTTCTTTTTTTGCTGTCATTTTCAAGGTTATTACAGTCTGAGGAAATTTATGTTTCACACAAAGTGATTGTTAGTGTCGGCATTTTCTCGCACGAATTCATATTTTGCTTTCAGTTTCTCGTCTTCATGCTTGGTTGGTCGTCATCTGTGCCTTTTTGATTCTGCTCGATTGACTTCCTGTTACACTCTTATCATTTAAGTTTTCCATTGACATATTCCCAGTCTGTTATTTGGCTTTTAGTGAAGCACTATTGAGTTCAGGTTGGTTTTTGTAGGTTTTTAAAGAGCAAAAGTGAAGCTCATTGGGCGGTTCCTCCCAACGCCCTCTTCCATTTGCTCCTGAAAAATACAACAATGGTCAAAGACGTATGGCTGAGAGCTAACTAAGCTAACCTGGATCTAATGGGAGCTAACGAAGGCAGCTGGGCTAATGCTAAGATGCAATGTTAGCTGGCTAACAAAATGTGTTTGTGCTACACTTTGCCTTGTAATTGCAGATATTTTAGACCTGTCAGTCAAAAAGGCATCCGCTTAATTATGTCAATAAATGTCTAAACAGATTAGTTTTAAAACTGTTTATTTCTACTATAAATAGGGTCTTTTCAAACACTGGAGTCTATGTGGATTTGCTTTGAATTGGAGCCCCTAGTGGATGAGGGATGAACTGCTATTTGGCACTTTCACATAGACTTCACTGTGTTACAATGGAGGTTACTGTTGGTCATTGATTTTTCTGTTCCTCGTGTTAATCTGTTATCTTTACATATAAAGTTCACATCTTTCAATGGTTGCCTTACCTGGGGGACCATGGGGGTCCTCAAATATAGTTTTTAATCACTTGTGGGTCTGAAAACATTAACTTTTGAAATTAGGTCCCAAAGTGAATTAATTTAGGACATTAAAATCTGCCATTCAACAATATATAACAACATATTAGAACATTTGTTATTTTTGTCAAAATGATGAAAAAGGGTTATTACTTATCCAGCCTTATCTTGTGTATCCAACCAGCTTTCACATGGTTTGGTGAGGTCAGTGAGCTAATAAAGAAATTCATATCTGTACTGGCAACCTTGATTTTTCAACACTTTTAATCCCTTCAAGGAATCTTTGAAAGCACTGCAGAAATCTTTCAGCAACAGATTCCTTCACCCCAAGTGTACGAAGGCCCGCTGAACGGATCTCTCCTGCATTTGGACTGAATAACAAGCACAGTTCCCTGAGGACAAACAACCCACAATTATAAATAAATTAACCATAAATTATCACATTAAAAACTTATAAATACTGAGCATGTTTTATGTCTTATGTCTGATTTATTTATGTCTGTTCATTTTTATTTTATTTGATGGTTTTAGTGACTTTACTGTCACAGTTAAGCTGCTTGTGGTTCTGTTTTAATTTGTTTCTCCCATTAGTCTCAGGTGGGGAGAGCAGGATAAGGAAGATTTGGACGGAGTCCGGTCTGCAGCTGCTTCCACAGCTGTTTACAATCTACCCTCATCGAGCCTGCCGGACTGCAGGTCCAACCGGACCTCGCCAGATTGTCTCACTCTTTCTGTATTAAATCTTTTACCTGCGTTCATTCGTGTTCTTAGTAGTTTTCTTCACCTTCTGTTTTTCTCCTTTCCAGTGTTATCTTTCTTTCCTGAGATTTGTGTGACACATCCACTTTCAGACTTCTACAACCAGTGATTCACCAGCAGTTCCTCATACCTGTCCAGTAGGGATGGTGAAACCAAAGCCTCACGAATCATCGAGTCAGCTTTACACAATTCCCTGAATTGACTCACTATATTGAAACATTTGACACGTCAAAAGAGCTCCCTCTGCTGGCTATGGACATCTGATGCACCAGCAAGAAGCTTTGAGCTTTTATGAAGGTTTTGGGGCGTTGTTCAGAATTGCCCTCTTTAGTAGAAAGTTCTATTGTTGCCCGAGTTGAATGGTCCGTGAACGTCTAGCATTCACGAATGATTTGATATTCCTGACACGAGAGGGGAGTGACATCAGCGGCCAGAGATGTGATTGCAGCTCTACCTGAGTCTCACCAGGTGCAGCCATTAGTTTATATGTTGAGCTTTGTGCCATTGCTGTATTTCACCCAGACACTTAGAAATACGTAAAGATCCATCTCCCCCTATATATCTCTGTTGGTTTCAACCAATATGTATGTCTGTGTTTCTCCAAAAAGCCCACGCTTGCGGTCTCCTAAGCATTTGAACACCTTTTAAATCATTGAGACATTGACAAACGCAGCTCCTTTGAGATCCCTGCATGCTGCTCAACATGCTCTGGTGATGTAACAAGACCTCCATTTGTTTGTTTACGTGACTTTTGTAGTGATTCAACGTTTTAAACAAGGCTCGTGATACTTCCATGTCACACTCAATATACGTTTGAGCCGATAAGCCTGAGCATTACATTCCTAGTTGTTTTCACAATCTGCTCTGGAACCACAGGCCCAAAACAAACACCTTATATTCTGGATTCCAACAACTATTTTTACATCATTCTGCTTCATCTGAAATATTACAAAGCAACCTACCCTCCTCCTACACCCTTATACCAGGACCCTCTTGACTCCTCCACTACCACAAGTTAATGAACCTGCTTTTATTTTACAAATGTCTAAAATTGGGTCCCAGTTCTACCGTTTTAGAGAGATGGCTAGACCTAACCATGACCTTTATATTTGCCCTTTCTGTCCTACTACTCCCTAAACTGAAAATAAGTGATTGAAAAGGGAAGAAAAACACTAAATACTTAACATATCAACTTTACATTTAAGATTACTTTACATGATCATGCAACACGGTATTTATACATTATGAGATTAATTTATTTATTTTCTATTAAGTTTAGTCCAATTCAGGGTCACCAGAAACTGGAGCCCATCCACCTGTCCTACTTATTCCAATGAAGAGCCAGGGATAGCTGGAAATTAGCTGGCAAGAGAGGCCTTTTTTCTTTTAGATGTTATCTACAAATGTAAAGACTAATACCATATTTCTGGCCGGTTCAAATACTTTAAATCATTTTGGTAACTGAGAGAAAACTTGAACTTCAACACCAGCGATTGCCAAGCTTCCTCCTGTTGTGACTCAATTTAGCATGCGGGAGGTCGAGGTCCCACAAAGCCTCAAGCTGCTGATCCAAAAGGTTCAAAGACTTCAAAGGCAAACCTACAGGAAAAGATATTCCATCTATAGTTAATACCATTACCAGGCTGAAGAAATTATTATTTAAAGACATTTTGATATTTCCCGTTTTCTCTGTGAGGCCTAAAAGACACAGTTCGAATGGGAAGTCCCAGGAAAAAAAATGAAAGGAGTCATTTCCAGTGATATTATGTAAATAACATTTTTAATCTGTGACAGCCTTTGCCTGCCAATGAGGTCACTGACTCCAGCAAAAGGGAAACTCTGCTATCCTCTGCCAACTGGCCTGGAACCAAAAAGCACACAGAAGCATGGCAGGGTTTGGTCTGGTAGCGGGACCAGAACA
The DNA here is from genome assembly GCA_037177335.1 of Kiunga ballochi. Lineage (NCBI taxonomy): Eukaryota > Metazoa > Chordata > Actinopteri > Atheriniformes > Pseudomugilidae > Kiunga > Kiunga ballochi. The sequence goes on along the minus strand of JBAMIG010000010.1, from coordinate 306,403 downwards.
CAAGTTGGTTTGGATAGAAAGAAATCCAAAACAAAACTAATTTTAGTTGCATTGGAAATATTTTTTACCCAATGTGCAACAAATATTGTAAATAAGTAAGTTGATATATCTGGGTTCCATACATTTAGGACAGGGGTGCCTAAAGTGCGGCCTGCGGGCCAAAATTGGCCTGCCATCACTTGCTCTTGGCCAAAGTCTTATATTTAGAAACTTACTTAATGAAAAAACTTTTCAGAGTTTAATGACAGATAACATCTCTTACTTATGTTCATCAAGTTTTTAGCAATTTATTTATGGTTGTATGGGTATAAACATCTCACTCGTGTTTCTATTCATATCAACTAATAATTAAAAGTTTAATCCTTGGTGTATTTCACATTTGTGCAGCTTATTTTATATTAAAGTCAATATTTTCCTCACTTTTATGCAGTTTTATATACTTGGAAAGATCCCCCATGAACCTTTTCACACGCAACCTTAAGCTCTCAGACTCAACACATCCACCTGGAGAACCACAGGCAGTGGCGTACAGAGAACAGATGCTTTAAAGCTGCAATGTTTGGCCCCTCGCTCACTGGCTCATTTTCAATCTGACCCTTGGAGTAAAAAGTTTGGGCTGCCTTGATTTAGGGAATGATGCAAGTTACCTTATGAAAAAAATATTTCACCAAAAACCTTTATTACACATGATGAAAATAAGATGCATTTTAATAAGATATCAGGCTAAATCCATGAATGGATCCATTGGGTTGCCGTATGAAGTCTGAACCTTGTTCACCTTTAATGTTAACACAGCAGAAAAAACCGTTGTGGAAATGGATATTCTTATTGATCAATATGTGACTGAAATGCAAGTGCAGCAGAAGCAGCAGTTTAACCAGATGTAAGGTCACACATTTGATAGCTTTAGAGAAAAGACATGGTGTGCTTGTTTCATAGACCCTATGTACCAAACCATTAGTGTTGCTTTTTCTTACATGCTCTAAAAATGAAACAAACACTAACCTCGTCCTTTGTCACTATGTTTATCTTTTTATTTACATCCTGAAAGTTCATGAAGTCTTAAGATATTAAATGTGCCCCCAAGTAAAATACCCAGGTGACAAGGCTAGTATGCAAGCTAGCAAGTAGCACAAACAAACAGACAGACAGACAAGATATGCTGAAAACATTATCAAGTAAAAGTTAGTAAGAACACACTAAAATAATTTATAGTTTAAAGATAAACTTAGATTTTTTCATTTTTAGTGGTGACCATAAATTATGTAAGTTGAAGGGAAGTGACCTGAATTGGAATTAGAGGTAAAGAAAATGAGCGAGTGGGTTAATATAGTGATATAGATCTTTAACAGTTGTTACCAACTTGGCTCATAGTGGTAACAAAGGAGAAGTCCACACACTGAATGTTTTATTTTTAAAAGTTATTTTATTAAAGTAACTATACAAACTAAACTAATATGGGGTATGATCATAGTAGATATCAGTGGTGAAATGCCATGAATGAGTGAGTGAACTATGTGTGCCATGTTGTAAACTGTAAAGACAAAACTTAACAAATCATATTTACCAAATGTGGTGAAAATGGTTGCAGTCTGCAGAGAGGGAGTGACTCAAAGCCCAACAGGGAAGGCAAGACAGAATCATCTGAGCAGAGCAGCCTTTTGTAGGTTTAGCCACTCCCACTTCTGCAGGTGCAGCGCATCCTCCACTCATCACCAATTAACCCAAATACACTGAGATGGCAGGCCATCACACAGTCAGTTAAATTGGACTCTATTCTCCACTGAAAACTGTGGTCAGACAGAATTAACTGACTGGATCTGCTGTAAGATTGAGAATTTAGTTAAACCCATAAAAGTATCTAATTATAGCCTATAGTATAAGAGTATTGCTCTAATAACACTCAGGGTACACAAGACCGTCAAAATAGACTTAAAAAACAATGCAAAAAGTATGAAAGTATAAACTTTAACACTATCCAGGACCAGTACTTTAATGTAACTACACTGCAGACAGAGGTTTAGAGGACTCACATCTGTCAATGACAGATTTTCAACCTTAGGAAGGCAAGCTGGTGTAAAAGGTCTTTGTAATGATAATAATTACCTAAACACAATAATGGTTTTCATTTATTCCTTTTCTACACCACTCAATCAGGGTTGCGGGTAGCTGGAGCCCAGCAGTCACTAAAAAAAAGAGCTGGGGTGACCCTGTAAAGGCAGCCAGTCCATCACATTTCACACATACTGATTTTAAATGATTGGTATGAAGATAAACAAACAAAAAGCAATATTTAGATTCTAAATATCATATAGTGAAGCAAAATTGAGTCAGAAAGATGGACGGCATTATAAAGATGCCGTTATATACGTATGGAGGCTGCTCATAAAGGCATAACCATATGCAGCAGTATTTTTGTGCACAGGCACAGCAGCAGGGATGAAAATGCACTGATTCCAGAACGGTGCCACAGCTGCTTCCTGTGCACAGTCACATTATTAATCTGACATCTTTAAACTCAGCAATTGCAGCCATTCTTCATGATTACTGCTGGAGCTGCCGTTAAAACACAGATTACAGAAGAGTCACACTGCTGGGTAAATATATAGGTATGCAGTAGCAAAGCAAGAAAATATAGAGAAAGACAGGCAAAGGATGAAAAACCCCAAAGCTATCATGTTTTTACTTATCTGCTTTCTCTTATGTGTGCTAATCACCCAAGTTGTTGCAAGGAGCGATATGATGCTTTGAAGGGTTCTGGCATGTAATCAAAACAGTTATGGGCTGCATCCAGTTGCTCTTTCACAGTAAAATACAAAACAAAACACATCACACTTGTACTGTTTTCTGACATGAGGCAAATATTAAGACTTAGGTGTAAAGTCAAGAGAAACACCAACCTTGTGGTGTCTGTACCAGTTTAGCTAGCTTGCTGTCTTAGAGGCAGACTAGTGGAAATCCCCAATGCTTAATTTGCACTCAAAACTTTACCTGCTTGTCAGTTTTTAATGCTATTCCCACTTTGATATGACTTTTCAAAGGACATATTTAATTTGTGTATTGTGTTGGGGGTGTTGTATGTTTATCCAGAGCCCACTGCAGGTGGGGACCCTGAACCTTTTGAACTGTAAGCTCATTTGGCTCAAAAGGAAAATGACATATCTTATCCTTCTATCATCTGGACAAGATGTACCAGAACACATTTGATGCAATATAAAAAGGAACACTCATAGCTAAAATATGACAAATATATTAAATGTTACTGGTGAAGAAAAAGCTAAATTTGTGGCCCTCTGGACTGTAAGGGTATACTAGAATGAAAGATTTTTGTTAGCATACTAAGCCATGGTTGGGCCTGAACCTCATTACTTTTAATGAAAAGAAAACAGCCGTCACAGTGTTTCGGACCAAATGGTCCCTGTAAGTTCTGTTGGGTTGGGGCCCATGAGAGGATATTTGAAGAAAAATAAAGACTAACTTGGGTAAAAGGTGAAAGATTAAAAGGTTTCTCTCCGGGCAGCATTTGGAAACTGTGATGCATGTTTTTATTTAATGTCTCTCAGGTTTTAGCGAGGGAGTTTATGCAGGTATGAGTCAGTCCTCGTAGCATCGTCTGCAGCTGGTTCAGAACGCCACAGCAAGACTTTCAGCGAGATTTAATAAAAGAGACGCCTCCCCCTTAATTGGCTTCACTCCACCAGCTGCCTGTATATTTTACAGTGGTGTTTGAACTTCTTATGTTTGTTTATAAGTGTCTTCGTGGCCTTGGCCCATCTTACCTCTCTGAACCTCTTCAACCCTGCTCCTTCTTGGTCCCTGAGGTCAGCAGACCAGCTGCTCCTGCAGGTACTGAGGTCCAGAGGTAAGATCACAGCGGACAGAGCTGTTGCTGCTCAACAGAAGAACCTGCCTTTGTGCATCAGATCGGCCTTTTTACAGTCTATTTTTAAAACTCATTTTAAACACATTTTTATTCTGATTTTCAAAACTCAGTCTTTCATTTAATGCAATTTATTTGTTCTAACTGGTGTTTATGTATAAATTTTAGCTGTTCCTTTGCTTTACATATATATATATATATATATATATATATATATATATGGAGTGCAGCTCTACAGTATATTAAATATTTTGCATGATGGAGCAGATTAATGGGATTTAAATTATGTTATAAGAGCAAAATTGTTCTGCGATACGAGCAAGGTCATAGAACAAATAGAACTCGTGTCTCTTGGTATTACTTTATAAAGGAGACAACAGAAAGCAGGAAAACACATCTGGAGAAAGCTGCTTCTTACTGGTTACTTTGTGAGGAGATGAGCAGCACCAGATAAAACCATTGCTGGCCCTCACAAATTCAGTATCCTTGTCAATATCTTTGCTTGTATCGCAGTCAGTCTCACTATACATCATACACCAACACAGATGCTGAATGCGTGTATTCAAAATCATCTTTCTTTAAAAAAAATAAGATAAAAAAACTGAAGAAATAAGTAAGACGCCATAAAATAAAACTGGAATGGGTTGTTGCATAGATGTAACATGAAAATGTGGATTACCGAGTAATCTATGTAAAGCATTTGTGTAGATCTGTGCATGACAAGCGATACATAAATAAAGTTTTATTTGCGTTTGATTCGAGAATTGACTCTCTGATGATGTAAGGGACTTCAAACTGTGCAAAAATGTCATTTTTACAGAGCTTTAGTTATCATTACGTCAGACTTTTATCAAAATTGAGAAAGGTATGGTGGCTCAGGGTTGGAATTAAATACTACATATACACTGAGAGTCTTTGCTCCTGCTCTCTGATCATCCAGGACCAAACATCACCGCAAGCAGAGTGACTGACCTAGAAAGAGAGGGAAGAGAGCCATGATAAGAGTAAAGCCTGTCAGCTTGAACTTTTGCTATTCCTCGGCCGACTCTGCCTCTGACATGTTCACTTACACAAGAATGGAAGAGAGACGGATCTCCAGCCATAACAAAATAAATAAATATCGGGGCTTTGTATGCTAACCATCTGGGTGGGACTCTTGGCAGACTGAATTAATAATTCCCATGTGAATTTCCCCTCTCCTCAATCGCCTCACTTCCTTCAGAGATACCTTTACTTCCTCTTTCTTCACTTCCATCTTGGATCTCTCCCTCCAGAGGACAGATGCCATACAAGCTAAACAGACAGAATATTACCTTTAGTCTGTTTAAATTGTGGATGGCAGAAAACTTAGAAAGCTCAATCGGGACAAGACTGATGACAAGAAAGTCAGATTGTTTAGGAAAAGTGTAATCCCTCTCTGTGGGAATTTGTTCCTCATATTAGTAAAGTCTCAAACACAGGATTTTATCATCTTTACAACAGCCCATTTTGCTCCTTTGTCACTGAGGTGCCGATGGATGCTTTTAGCTCTCCTAAAACGGTATGTTTAACCTCAGAGGCCTGGTTCTGACCAGGACACATTAAGGACCAATTTGTAAATGGCTGCATTGTCTTCCTGTGAGATTCAAGATAGACTTTTATGGTTCTTTTACAAGCTCATAAATGTCTCATTGCTCTTGAAATATCTTCATCTTATATCTCTGAACTGTTGTATTCATTTATTTGTGTTTCAGTATTTTAGCATGTTATATTCTATAGACTCTAATGACCATATTTTTTTCAGAAAATGTGTTGATATTTTCCTGCAATCTGACCCTAACGCCAGTATTTTACTCATGAGGATACTTTTTTACCTTTGCATGCTCCGTCTGCAGGGTTTTTGCCACAGTGATGGTCTATGTGTGATGGCTGGCGGTCCTAATGGCTGTGTTGGCACCTGCAGCCAGCACTAAAAGGGTTGTTTTCTTTGGTGACACCCACAGTGGTCATGAGTGGGTTCCAATGGGTGTATCCCCAAGATAATGTTTCCTGATAGAATCCTGCCTGCCATCCATCCATCCATCCATCCATCCAGGCATCAAATTTAAATTGAGGTCATTTTTGCAAAAAAAACAATACAGTTT
>JBAMIG010000010.1:271047-281167 GCA_037177335.1 Kiunga ballochi | reverse complement strand
ATGGATGGATGGATGGATGGATGGATGGATGGATGGATGGATGGATGGATGGATGGATGGATGGATGGATGGAGAATAAAGATAACTAATTACTAAAATATACCAAGCAAGCATCAGGAAATATCTCTGTACTCATTTTCTCCTGATTCATTTCCAAAAATCTGTATTTGATGGCCTGTAGAATGAGGTTTTAATCTGAAAGTCTGTCCTATAATTATCAGTTTGCGTTTGTGCTCGGCTCAAACCCAGCTCCTCCAGTCAGCTCTTGTTGTGACAGCGCCGTCGAGGGAACCTCTGCGTCAGCACCATTTGACTGTTTCCATCACCCCTCCACCCTCCTCTGCCTCCTAGAGGCATCTTCAGTTAATTTTAGATAAGTGATGTAGTTGGGCCTTTCCATCCTTATTAAACTGGTCGGACTCTTAATGTGTATGCATGAATCATACCACTCATCACTAATTTAACACCAAATTTGCTTGTTGCTGTGCACAGCCTTCAGAAACAGCTTGCCCCTTTGCCCTGCAGAAGATGAGGAAGAAGAGAAGACCTTTTATGTCAGCGCACAGCGAGAGATGTCTGTCTGAACTTGTCATCTATGCCTTATTCACCTTAGAGAGACTGATTCTTTCATTACTGCATCAAAGTTTGGCAATTCAAGTTTCCATTTGGCAGTCAGCTCTGTTTCAAGTCCAACCCGCGGAAATGCATTATGATTGAAACCAGGAAGGGGGAAGACTGCTGGATCTGTTACAAAAATGGATATCGCTCCCAAAGACTGATTTATCCCGAGCAGTTTATCAAAGTGGACTGCCAAAGATATGCACAGTCAAGATTTACATAGCTTGATCTGGCTGTGAGTGGCAACTTGGAGAATTAATTTTGAAAAGCTGACCAACAGGAGCAGAAAGTGGCTCTTCAGGCTTGCCTATAGCCTACATGGCTGTGTCTCAATCAGCACACTAACACTACTTTGTGCATTATATTTAGGTGTTTTGTGTGTTTACACTGATATTTAGGCTGAAGTCAGTGCACTGAAAGTACCCAAATGCCCTAAAATTTGCCAATAATCTAGTTTGAAACGATGAACGCTTTGCGCACTAAACCGACGTCATTTTGCTGACTGAGCGGAAAAGGAAGTGCTGGACTTTCCAAATAATGGCGGCAAACAATACTGCGGCGGAAGCTAATGTTGATGTGATTTTTTTTTTATGCAGATGTGAGTATGAAATTATTTTGTTATGGTACTAATGTGTACCGCAGCTTGCTACATATCTAATTTTGTGCTTACAATAACTCATGGAGGCGATCATTTGCTTGAGACTGCGGTACAGTTAGCATACGCAAGCATGTTAGCAGTTTTTAGCCGTGTAGTGGACAGAAAATAATCATTTTGATGTGAAGCAGAACAGTCTAACAGGGTTGTACACCACTACTGGTAAGTGTCCAACATCCTGTGTTTCATTTGAGAAACAGCACTTAGTCTCGATAGTGTGCACTACAGAAAAAACGCGCACAGTGCGCACTACCACTAAATTCAGCAAACTAGAGAATGTTTACAGAAAAGCTTTTCTTTTTCCTTTTTTGTAACGCCTCCTTCTGAGTCAGGACAAAACATGTGAATATACAACTATATTTATGATTAGCAAACCTTGGTATTGGAATCAAATCTCGCCTACTTGATTAAAAGCTTATTTGTGTAGAAGGGTTCCCTAACCCTGTTCTAAAGTATGCGGTCTTCCCTTTTAGACAGACAGCGAAACCGGCTAAAAGTAACTAAGGCTAAACCTACATGCCCATAATGAACCAAAGTTTAATCACACAGCTGGTGTGGACTGACAAAATGATGATGACAGAGTGGGAATTTAAACTGGTTACCCATCACTAACCAGTGAGCAGGTTTGGAAAATAAGCAGATCATCTTACCTTGAACAGACGGAGGATGTTGGCAACCATGATTGACACAGAACTTGCAGAAGCCCCAATAACGCCTACCACTTTATCTGGCTTTGCAAAGATGGGCGACTCTCCATTAGCACAGCGAACATCCGAGCCGTCCCTCTCAATGAGAGCCTGCACAAATGTGAGCGACTGCTCCAAAGCATAAGTGTCACGCGAACATGTATCCAGGATCCGTGCCCCAAGAGTCACGTTAGGCAGCAGCTCCGGATCCTTGTTGATGAGGTCTATGGCAAACAGCATGGCCTCCAGCCGATGGATGCCCTTCTCTTTCTTCAGTTCACCACAGGGGATGCCACGTTCACCACGAGCATGCACAGGAAACAAGCCCCCCAGGATGATATCTCCATCCAGCCGGATGGAGTGGGCATACTCCTGCAAAGGCTGCTGGGAGTCCGCCAGAACAGATAGCTTCGGGGAGCCAAGTAGCCAAAAGCTCTTCAGCATCAGCAGCGAAAAAAAGCATCTGGAGAAAGTTGAAGGTTTTGAAATCGGCACCATTTTGCAGTGAGGAAAAAATAAGCAGTGTGAATGTCAAACGATGAACAGGGAAGACTGGATGAGCCTGAGCAGCCTGAGCATGGACTCTCCACTGACACGGCAGGGTTGACCAGGAAGGCAGTCCCAACTATGAGCTCTAACCCTGGGGTTTTTCTGTGGAACAGGTTCCTGAGTGGCACATTCTCATCCAGCAAAGATTCAAATACTTCTCAGCTCCAGCTTCACATTCTCCGAGAAACCTGTTGGCAATCCAGATAAAAGAAAAGATTTTAAAAATCCATGCACAGTAAACAAAAACTAATCCTCGTTTCTTAGTTTCAGCAGAGGATTGCTGTAGGATTGCGATGTCAGTCTCTGACTTTACACCATCACAATCACTTTTATTCATATAAGATCCCCAAACCTGGTTCCAATTAAGTCAGTTTCATTTCTGAGCTCATTCAGACATAAAAATGGAAAGTCATGTTTGAACATTTTACTTGGATTGATTCTCTTTTAAGGCTGCACGGTGGTGCAGTTGGTCAGCTCAAAGCCAGAAGGTTGCCAGTTCAAGCCTTGGTGTGGGCGGGGGGCCCACCGTAACCTTTCTGTGTGGAGTTTGCATGTTTTCCCTGTGTTGGTGAGGCTTTTCTTCGAGTACTACAGCTTCCTCCGGCAGTCTAAAGGCATGCACCTTGGGGATAGGCTGATTAGAGACTCTACATTGCCCATAGGAGTGAATGTGTTTGTCTCTCTGTGTTTGCCCTGTGATGGACTGGCGACCTGTCCAGGTGTACCCCATTTGGGAATAAGTGGTGGATGGATGGATGGATTTGACCAGAATCAAAGTAGATCTCATAATTTTGTCACAAATATCTTCTACTTAGTAAAAGGTGCTTCTAGCAGTATAAGGTGCTATTAGATGTGTTTTTGATGCTACCTCTACTCTAAACTGCAGAATGCTGAGTGGACAGAGATCATCATGGGGTTACTGCATTAACACATTTGTTACCTCCGTGCAGACATGGAAGGAAGAATTAGGAAATAACCTGTTCGATGAGTTTGCTGCATCCAGGAGGAAGTCAAAACTCTTTCACTCTGAGCTAAAAGTAAAGCTCGAGCTGGACAGAGTGGAAAAGTGTGAGACTTCTCTCTGGGTCTTGTGATCCTGCAACTTCGTTTTGCTTACTCGCTTTTAGCACAAGCCAGGTGTATCTTTGATGCTGACGACACACAAAGCCAGGAGCTTCCTGCTACTTCCAGAACTGTGAAACCGAGTGCAGAACATATCATGACTAATGTGAGAGCGATTTCAAGGTCTATTTGAAGCGTAATGTCGAACTTGATTCAAACACACAATACCAAGATGCCTTTTTGGGGTCTGCTGTGAGTCTGGTGGGTGAGTCTTATAGGTCTGGTTTCTGATCTTTAGACTGGAGGCGGTAGTATTTGCAAAACTACATTAATATTGAACACAATTCATTCCTTAAATACAAATCTAATTTCCAGTATTTACAGCTATTTGTCCATAATGCTGCTGTTTTTCTTACTCATGTTTTTCTTAATTTGTCTTGTCATTCATGTTCCTGATTACTTTCTGCTGTGTTTTCCAATATGACTTCTGTGAAAGGTCTTTCCAGCTGAAGCTATTGGTTTTATGTTGTCTGTATTTTCTTCTTTTAACCTTACTCTCCTCTCTTCTCACCCTCCCCTTCCTTTCATTTCCTTGCTTGGTCCAGCATAAACATGCAATAACCAGTCTGTTTTCTGTGACTGAAAAAACATACAAATCCCTGTAAATCTTGTAGGAATATATCTTTCCACTGCGAAACGGAACAGATTTGCTCGGTCAGTGTTAAATGGCATATAAGGTTGACTACTTATTCTGTTCATGTATTAGTCCTGATATTGCTGGACTTAGAGATCGTCTGATACTGTAGATGGGAAAAAATATGAATAGGACTTTCTGGAGCAGTCCTGGATGAGTTCGTGTACTATTTAGAAGGACAGTTATTTTTTATGATCTGCAGATATGAATCTCAGTGGCCATGATTTGTGGAGTCCCTCAGGGGTCAGTTTTTGGAGCTTTTCTACATGCTCCCTTTGGGTCATCTACTTCAGAATTTTTAACAATTATCACAGTTATGCAGACGATACACACGTTTATGTGTCTTTGTCACCAGATGACTTTAGTGTTTGGAGCAAATAAACTCCTGAATGAGAGAAAACTTTCTTCTTAAATGAAGAAAAAGCTCAGATAATTCTGTTTGGTAGGAAACAGAAGACTCAGCATTGGTAAACACCTGGAAAAAGGGCTCTTAAAATCTCTGACTAAGTCTGTAATTTCAGAGTTTATTCGATTAAAAAACATCGAATAAACATCAAAGCTTCTCTAAGGTTTTTTTTTACCATCAGAAACATCAATAGGATTAAAAGTTTAGTCTCCTTGAAAGACCAGGAGAAACTCATTCATATGCATTCATTCATTTGACTTCCCAAAAAGAGCATTAAACATCTGTAGCTCATCCAGATGCTGCTTCTGCCATTTAGGACTCAGACATCTGGACACATCACATTAGTTTCACAATTTTAGCTGGTTTCCAATTTGTCACAAAAAATATTTTAAAACCTGATTGATCCCAAAACCATTCAGGCACAAAATTATATTTTGGTTATAATTAAACTAAATTAGGAGTAGCAGTGATTCATGCACATAAGTCTGTCCCTCAGCTTTCTGTTGGGTGCTGCAGGAGGTCATTCATACTCCCTGCAGCTGAAAGGTCTCTTCCTCTTTTCCCACCCTCATTTTCTTCTTTTCCCTTGTTTAGCTACTTTTATCCATCTCGTCCCAGATTCCTTTATTCAAATATCTGCAGTGGGTCTCTGTCTACACGGAATTCCTCAAGCATTCATCCCCAGGCAAAAGAGACGAGCTGAAAACAAGCAAGCAGCCACAAAGAACACATTAAGCCCACAAGAGTGAGCCACTTTACTCCCGAGCACACGCCCGCGAGTTGCAGTTTCACACACGCGCATAAAAGAGTGGCATGCTCCCCCACCCATGTTGCGTGCACAGATTTAATCCTATAGGTGTAGCTACTGCAAACTTGGTGGTTAGCGCGTTCACGTTCCATTTACTGTCACAACAACGCGAGCGCGCGACCTAGTCCAGAGGGACGCATAGGATCAAACAGGCTAAAATGAAGACACCAGTGCACACGCACAATTGATAGATTTACATGTGAGTTCCGTTATATAAATCTGCTCTGAATCACACAAACACTAAACAGCCTGAGATCAATGGATCAGTGGAGGGGCCATATTGGTGATTGGTTCTGATTGATAATAGTCTAATAAATAAGTAAGTAAATGAATCAATTCCAGAGGAATTCCTTCATTATAGGTTTAAAAAAAAGCCGGATTTAGTTGAAAACGTGCTGATTTAGGTAAAATATTCCAACTGCAGCTGATGTGTTGTGATGCGTTCAGGCACCTTTGTGCTCAGCAGAAGGAGCATGTGTTTCCTCTCACAGGTCAGGCAGATGTTTTCCGTTTCCAGCTGATTTTCACATCACTTGACCATTTTCGGTTAAATTCATCCGCTTGGACTCAATCCACATCCGTGAAAATAGGCCACCCATTTATCAGTGTTCGAATTTTTCAATCCAAAATGGACTTTTTTTCTTTTTTTTTTTACTTTGACCGAAAAGAGAAATCCATCAGACCTTCGTGATATCCCCCCAAATCCCCCGCAGATGTCAGTTTGACTCAGGTGTGTCTCAGGTCATCGCAGAGACGTGTTCACCTGTTGGAAGTTCGTTTGGTCCAAACGTGAGGAAGCGTTTTCCTGCAGCGCGCGGCGATGCGGTGTCTCGTGCGGCTGTCCTGCGTGTCAGCTGAGACGCGGAGCTCCCAAAAACAGCCCAGTTCAAGCGGAGTTCATCCCTTATCAAGTTTCCCAGTGACACAACTGGTCTCAGGTCCGGCCGGACACAGGCTCCATTATCCTTGTCAAGATAGTGAAGGGGAAAAAAGCCTCGTGACTAAACTAACCAAAGCAGAGAGGAAAAGTGCGAGCGCAGCTCTTACAGTCACAGAAGTTCAGGAGCTCCATCCTGCATGTTGAAAGATGCTGAGACTGGAAGAGAGAGAAGATGCTGAGGCTCTTAAATGCGCAGATGGAAGCAGGGCGACCCCGCGCGGACAAACACACAAACTGCAATAAGAGAGGAGAATTCAGAGCCGACCAGCTTTAAAATGTTCTGCTTTAAACCAAGTAAAGTGTAGAGGTTTTTTCTCCTTATTTCAAGGAAAATATTACACAAACAGTAAATCTTTAGAATCAAACATTAATTTTCAGTTTGGCTGAAACACATTTAATCCAGAGTTTAGGTCAGCTTATGTTAGATGGGAATATAACTGTGGTGGCTGTCAGAAACGCTTTCAGAAAAAAAAACACATTTTCATCTGTGAATACAGTGGTGGATGCACTTTTTGAGGCCTTTTAAAGTGTTACTTATTCCAAATGGTGCATTAGAAACAATCTAACACATTCAGGTGGCTGCACAACAATGGCAGCTGCCATGAACGTGGACTGGTGGCAAAGATATAAATGGTTCCTTCTGAGGAGTAAAAATACAGCAGTTCAATTAATAAAGGGATTAGATATTAATAGAAAGTGAGTTTTATATACATACATTTTGCAGCTTTACATTTTGCACAAGAAAAAGAAAATAAAGTCATTCTTTGCATTTGCATTGTTTTAATTTCCTTTGGACAAGAAGATGAAATTTTCCTTATTGTCCTGAAAACTTTTAATAATATAATAGTTAAAGAAACAGAATTATGAATAGCAAACATAATACACTGTTGGCTTTATATACCATAAAGCAAGTGGTGGCGCTAGCTCAGGCACATTTACTCGCACCCATTTCTAATAAGATTTAATAAGAAATGACAAATGTGTTGCACCAGACATCATAGCAAATTCAATTGGACCATGAAGTTCTCATGTGGATCACAGGAAAATGTTCTGAAATCATATTTGCACATGTATCGCGTGTGCAACACGTGTGCTCCATCTGCTCAACATGTGTTTTGTCTGTAGCTGTTTATGAACATAATTTTGCATAATCTAAATATGTTTGATAAAATGAAAGCTGTCATATAGAAACACAAACATGACAAAAAACCAGTGAAAAGTTTCTCAAGAAAGAAAATCTCTGTTTGTATGAAACATTATGAAGATAACTCTCCTCCTGGCACGACTCAGGGGGCCTGTTCCAGAAAGAAAAAAATAATGTTAACACTCAGAATATGTTGACCCTGACCTAAGAGAAACTTTCTTCTTCAATTTTCTGTTAAAAAAAAGTTTTTCAGAGCCTGTTTCCATGGTAACTGACCTTGAAGAAAACTGGCAGGTTCATGAGTTTACAACACAAATCCGGAGAATTAGAAGCTGAGTTAAAACTATTTCATTTGCCTTTAAAACCTTTGATACAACTTAATGAGACATGTTATTTTCTGATCATAATGTTTCGTTCTATCCATTAACATTTTGACCCATACAGTTTTAATAAAGTTAAATGTTCAGGAAGTGAACCAGTTAATTCCATCTCTGGTCTGATTGAACCGATGTACAATAGCTGTTCTGGAACCAACAATCTATACTTGCTCAGCTTCAAGTCTTTAATGAGACGTAGTTAAATGTCCCATTTGGGTCCCTGCGCCGTCTGCTGCAAATGTCACAGCTTTATCACACCAGGCACCTTGAATGACCAACCAAGGGACAAACAGTCCTGAAGGGATCCGTCCCGCCTAACAATCGGCCGATAACCCGCCTCTTCTAAACATGGGAGCTCATATCGGACATCATATGACGCTTTCCCATTAGTAACTTAACGCTACAGCTTTTCTGTTACATTCATGGACCCTCTAATGTGGGACGGGTTGCTGGAGCAAGGCAGATGGAATGAGCGCTAAGATGCTCACACACTGTAAAGTACTGAACACTGTGAAAGTAGACGGAGGCAGCAGGCACAGTGCCATCCTCTTTAATTAGCAAATCTTTCAGCATCTCATGATTAGAACATTTGTTTCTCTTTTTCCAGTATTACCCACACATAGGAATCAAGGTGCAGCAAATTAAAGCCAGTCAATGTTTTTCTTTGCTTCTGCAGAAACACTAACATTAGCTGGCAAACTACCCAACAGTCCTCCTCTCCATGTGAAAAACATTTTAGCCCATATGCATCTGCTGCCACCAATTACAGAATACATGTACAGATTCAAGCGGTAGATAATGGATGGATGGATGCAAGGATTGCACTTAAAAACCATCAAGTCGAGAATTCTCATAATCTTTATGAGCTATTAGTTTACAACATATATGATGGAATAAATATAACAGACACATTATATCACAACAAATCATTTAAGGAATAAATTAATCATTTCTGTGTGTTAGTCTTCCTCCTCAGATACAGGTATCTGAGCTGGTCTGGATCTGACACAATCGGTCTGGCATTCCTCCCTGACCTTTCGTATTTTCAGATCTGAGACATTATTCAAGGTTGTATTTTGCTGCACACTGATAATCCTCAATAATTTGTTTCTGTTTTTACACGTTAAAAGAGCAAACCAGCAGATGAAATGAAAAGTTAGTGAGGAGTCAAAAAAAGAAGAATAAAACCTTCTCACATGGTAAAATTCTTAGAAGTGTCTTAGAACATGGCTTAGTCGCTGGTCTGAGTGTTTCAGAAACGGATGATTTATTGGTATTGTAACACACAACCATGTCAAGGATTTACAGACAGAGAGAGAAAAAAGGTTCTGTGAACAGCAGCAGACGGTCAAAATGTCCTGTTTATGGCAGAGGTCTGACACGTCTGGTTGGAGATCATAGAAAAGAAACAAGAAATCAAAATAAGCACTGTTTCAAACCAAGATATGCAAAATATCTAATCGGAAAACACAACATGCCCAAGACTGAAGCAGAAGGTCTACAGCAGCAGAAAAGCACATCAGGTGTTTTTCATACAGACTCACCAAATGAGATGATGGAAGGTGGAAAAAGGTGCCTGTGTGATTAGTCTCATTGCAGATGGTACACTCAGGGTGGAAGCAACATTCCTGTCTTATATTCCTGCTGCTTCAGGCTGTGTGGGGTGTAATGGTGCAGGGGATATTTTCCCTCTGGGCATCTTCATGCGAACAATGCATGGTTTAACCACCACAGCCTATGGGACTATTTTTGCAGAGCATGTCCATTCCTTGCACCACAGTGCAACATCTTCTGATGGATGCTTCCATAGATGTGCAGCGGACAAATCTGCAGCAACTGTGTGATTTTAATATGTGGATGGAGCAAAATCTGTGTGGGATGTTTCCAACACTTTGTGTTCAGCAAAGAGTAAAACTGTTCTGAATGCATTTAGCAAAGCGACCGATCCGTTTATGTGTGACTGAGGTTGTTAAGTGTTACTGAAAAAAACTGTGTCTGTTTTCAAAGTCGGTTCTGCTGCCACTTTGATTATCTACAAGATTAATGAAACACAAGGGTTCCTAAATGTAGCCACTACTCTTTGCCACTAGAGGGCGCTGTTATCTGCTTTAAACCGAAATTCTCATCTCGACTGTCTGTATTTATGTGTCTATATGTATATATCTGTGATATCTATATCTT
>JBAMIG010000010.1:220861-266548 GCA_037177335.1 Kiunga ballochi | reverse complement strand
CAGGATCATAGTTATTTATACATATATCTCTGAACTGACTGAACTGTTTTCCAGCATTTGCATCAATTAAAGTTTTACTATAAAACTATATATATAGTTTTATAGTAAATCTTTATAAAAAATGTAATCTCTACTGGTATTGTATTAAGAGCACAGGATCATAGTTATTTATACATATATCTCTGAACTGACTGAACTGTTTTCCAGCATTTGCATCAATTAAAGTTTTATTCCAAATATCATAAATTAACACATTTCTTTCACAATCAGCTGAAATTGCTTAGTCATTTTTTTACATTTTTTCCCCTTTGATTAAACTTGATGTGTAACTTTTTTAAAATTCTTAAATAAACCAGTTCAAACTCGTCTTTATAAATACAGTGCCTGAGCATATTTTAAGCTTTCTGCTTACCATGTTTAATAAATCCTATTCCGGCAGATATTATTTCTTATCTGTGTCAATGTAAAGCACTTTAAATTGTCCTGTACATGAAAGGTGATATACAAATAAACTTGCCTTGCT
Source organism: Kiunga ballochi (assembly GCA_037177335.1). Taxonomy (NCBI): domain Eukaryota; kingdom Metazoa; phylum Chordata; class Actinopteri; order Atheriniformes; family Pseudomugilidae; genus Kiunga; species Kiunga ballochi. Next base: position 266,025 of record JBAMIG010000010.1, on the reverse strand, counting down.
CCTGAAAACAACAGCTTTATTTTACTTGGTGTATTTAAGCCAGATTGCTGCCACTTCCTCTCTTTCTTTCTCTGAAACTACATGCAATGGTTTTCCTGCACTCCAGCATCTAAGGCCATAGAGCCCTCCTGTTAGGGTTTACTTTTAACCACAAGGTAATGATTAAAACAGATTAGGTTAACAATAAAAAAAAAAAATCTAAAAATAACTAATTGAATTGAATTAGGATATTTTATTTTTGTCCTGACTTATTAAGTGTGAATAATCACAGTGTGTGATCATTCTTTGTTAGATGATTAATTCAAATTAAGCTAATTTGTAGAGATTTTTTGTTTGTACATATTTGAAGTGTCATATTGTCATATCATATGTCATATTTGAAGAAGAAAATGCCCTGAAAGTCACACACACCCTCCTCTTGAAGGTTTTTTTTTTTTTTACCTTAAAGTTTTAATAAGATTTGTTAACATCGTTTGAAACAACAATCTATAACATAAAAAAGTGTCTAAAATTAAATCCAACATTGAAATTTTACCTTAAATCTTTCTTTCTACAGACATACATCTCTGTAAAAACAAAACTCCCTTCTTATTCAAATCGATTGACACTAAACATCTCACAGATCTTCGAAAATCAACACAAAATGAATCTGAACTCGCTGCCCGATCACACCCGCTCGTCTGATGACAAACCAAAACAGTGCGGATTAAAGTGAACCCCGACTACATAGACGAGAATATTTACACATCAGAAACTGATTATGAATTAATCACCTCACAAACACGCTTATCCTAAACAACAACTGAAGAGTCCATGTCTATTATGGAAGAAAAGTCTGTGCGAGCTGCTGTCGCTCTGAACAAAAGCCACAGACATGTCTGAAAACATTTCTGCTTCCTGAATCCTAAAAAAAAAAAAAAAAACAGCAGGCGAACTCCTGATGAGAGCCAATCAGAAGAGTCTGTTTAAAATGTTTTTTGTGTGTTTTTCATCCCTCGTCTCCCAGAAAGATCAGAACCAAATGTGTGTGAACAGACTGCAGCAACAGGAAGTGGTCCAGGTCGAGGGTCTTCACAGCGAGGTCTCCAGGCTGTGCAAGGGGCTCCCTGGACAGGGTGGCAGCCCTGCCGAGTTTGGTGGGATCAGACCGGACCTGGAGCCGTCTTTGTGCAGCGGGATGATGCGCTCCATAGCGTTGTTGTTCTGGTTCGGTGAGGATGGGAGAGGTGGCAGGTTGGACAGGTTGGACAGGTTGGACAGCCCAGTCAGAGGCGGGGGGATGACGGAGTTTCTTTTGGTCGGAGGGTCATCCTCGCCTTCATTTTCATCGATCAGGGGTATCTGAGGTTCTGAGCCTTCGATGCGGAACTCAGGGTGGCTCATAAAGTTGTGGATGGAGCTGCGAGACTCGGGCGTCTCAAGGCCTTCGTAGGGAGAAACGCTGTCTCTGAACGCATTCACGACACGGATCTGAGGACAAAAAAGAGACATGCTGTCAACTCAGGACATGTCAAAAGGTTCTTCTTTCAGCCCAAAGATAGGATTTGATTCCTAAATGTTTCATGCAGCTGCGTTGGACCTGATTTTAGATGGACTGATATGTTTACATGCATTTATAAGAATAACTGACACTTAGCACTTAAAATAGGCAAAGGAAGTTGTGAATGGATGGTGGCTGTCGGTGGACAAATTTCTTCCAAAAGTAAACATGTTTATCTGTGATCCAGCATCTTCAGGTCCAGGAATGACTGCACTGCAGAGGTAACTACTTTTCAGAGACGCCATTGTAAAAAGGATGCTGGCACAAATATGGCTGCTGCCATGGATATTTATACATTACAAGTAGATAAAAAAGGCTCGTTCTAAGAAGATAAACAGGTTATTTTAGCCAAGCAATTAGAAAACAATTAAAACACAATGATACATTACAGTTTTCCTCATTGACTTTAGATATTGTTACACTCTGCACCTTTAAAAGTCGGCTTTAGTTCAAACTAACATTTTCCTCTTGTGTCACAAACATTGTGATTGTTCATGCAGGAAAAGATGATTCCTCTTTAAATCTAAACATCTTTTTATTTCCTCCTGCATCATCACCAAAGCTCTTGTCCCACATCGTCAGACTGAATCTCTGGTGGGAACCTTTTTCCCAGGAGATGAAAACGTACCTGAGTCTGGATGCGGTTGAGGCCGCGGCACCACAGCACCTGGCCCCTCCTCATCTCCATCTCTGCATGGTCAATTTCATCCTGGTCCTTCATCTCCTCCAATTCCTCCTCTGGGATCTCCTCCTGCTGTGTACCATGCCCCGCAGTTTTCAGGAACTTGAGCCAGCTGGTGGGGATGCTGGACACCAGCTGAATGAGGACAGACATTACACATAAGCCGGCATTTAAATGCCTCTTTAACCTTACTAAAATTTGCTTTTACTTAATAATTATTAGTCTTTTTTACTACTTTAACTAACTAATTGTAATATACTATATAAAATATCTCACTTGTCCCCACAGCAGACTTCCGAGACCCAGAAACACACACCACAGCCACTGCTCGATGGTCAGACGTACACAGCTGAATGGTTTACCACCAAACTGCACAATCAGCAACTGCAGGATGGCAGGCCAATGTTAAAATAATAGATCATTATATCATATTCTCAGTCCAACCTGGCACAGAAGGCTTACCTGCACAACAAAAGTTCCCAGGACAATAGAGCAGAAGATGGGGTTTTTGAACACACCCTCGAAGACGTTCCTCTCCCCGTGGATCTTGCGGGCATTGAGCTCATTGAAGATCTGCATGAGGACAAATGTATTGAACACAATGGTGTAGTGCTCAGAGGGAGGAGCGTGAAGGGGAGCGTTCCTGCCACAATCGATGTCAAACAGCTTCTCACCTGAGAGAGAGAGAGATGGAAAAGTTACCAAGAAGGAAAAACTAGATTTAAGAAAATGTGTCTGGGTAAAGATTGTGTTTCGAGCCTCAAAGCTTTTGGTGCTTTCACTAACCAGCAAAGAGCAAAGTGAAGATTATGGTCAGCTGGTAGATGGCATGTCCAAGAATGTTCTTCATCATTGTGCGGGAGATGAGCGGCTTCTTGCGTCCGTATGGGTTTCTGAGCAGCAGCGACTCTGTTGGTGGTTCAGTAGCAAGAGCCAGGGAAGCGAAGGTGTCCATGATGAGGTTGACCCATAACATCTGCACAGCTTTCAGAGGCGAGTCCTGCAAAATATTTTGGTTTAGTTTGTGCTTTGGTTCACATGCATTTCCACACATCTGTGCACACATTTTACTTCGGTTGTCTTCATAAATACCATTTGTGGCTTTGTGTTTTTTGTCCCAAGGAAAAAAATCTTTACATTTATTATTGTATTTGAAACCATCTCTATATGAGTAAATCAGTCCCGTTTCTCACTTCTGAGTTAATTTACCATTTTTTTATTGTTTTACTTCCCACAACATTTATCACAGTATCACTATAGTTGTAAAATGTATCACTCTTTTGGCAGATAATTTAATAAAGCTGCATTTTGCAACAGAGCAATGTTTACTTGATGTTTTTAAAATATATCATATTATAATATTAATACTATTCTGAAGCAAGGATGTCTAATTTCTCACCTCACCTCTTGATACACAAGTATATGTCGCTTACCTAAAGATCCCAAATGTCAGTATAACCACTGAAATATACTGAAATATGCTTATTAATACGGTTTTGCAATATAACTTTCAGTTTGCCAGGTATAAATTCCTCTTTGGACCATGCAGAATGTATCAGTATGGAGCCAAAATGAGGAAACAGAGAAATTTGCCAGTAAAACATGAAATCAACCACAACAGACCCAGAGCTGGTTTATGTCATATGCAATGTAGGCAAGTGCCTAGGACACAATCTATGACAGTAGCTACCGTGCACAAAGGGGAATGAGTATTAAGCACAAAACAGGAAAAAAAAAGCTTATTTTCTCCCATTTCCATGTCCAGTTTTAATCTACATTGATATTTAGATAATACATAACTAGTCTTTTATGACCTCAGACTGGTGTGGTGCATACTTTCTGTATTAATAATCCTGGTGGTTCCTGTGCAGGGTGGCTTAAGGGCAGCTGCTGCTCTGGGAAGGGTTCTGCAGGGCAGAGGTTGCACCAAGCTGCTGTGGTACCGGGACATGGGTTTACAGAGGGGAGGGGAAAATTAGAATATACTTGCTAGAATAAACCAGAGTACATCACTGCTTATCTTGTACCTGCTTCTTTCCCCTTTGCTTGTTTCTCTAGATGGAAAAACTGAGATGCAAGCAAAGGAGTTGTGAAGAAGAATTCCTACTGTGTCCCAAGTTCAAACAGAAAATCATTGATCTGATCAGTGTAACAATCAGAAAACTCCCTGAATACCTACGTTGTAAGAAGACTGGGAAAATTCAGGGAGTCTAGAAAAGTCTAACAATCTAAACACAGAACATAGACACAGAAACACAGGCTTTGTAGTGCCTTTAAAAAATGATGCTATTCAAGAAAGTCTCCAAAAAGATCACATGGAAATGAACATAGAAATGCTCTGGCATACTGTAACTATGTCCTCTCTCTGAAGATCACATGCTTTCAGGTTCAATCATTTAACCTATCAGACATTCATGCTGATAATAACACAGCGCTCCAGTGGTTTATAGTATCATAGTGGAGTTGCACATGTGTAAAGGTGAACAACACAGAAGTATACTTTTACTGAACAAACCTATGTAACAATCAAGATGAGGTGTTTTCTCAGAAAGCTGAAAGGGGATTTTTTCAGCAGGTACTGAAGGCAATAATAAGACCCAGAATGTCTAGAGTGAAAACAGTGGGGCTATTTAGTCCAGTAATCTACAACACTGGTCCTCGAGGGCCACTGTCCGGCAGGTTTTGGTGGTTTTTCTATTCCAACAAACCCAATTTATTCAAATCAAATGTGTTGGAGCAGAAAAACATGCTATCTGTTAACAAATGTTATCATACTTTGTTTACTGTGATGCTGACTTCAAATCCTGGCTTTGTTTGTATTTTCTAAATAAAATTCAACTGGCCTATTTATTAAATAAATAAAGATTCATATATATTACAATAAAACAACCAAAACCAAATCCTAAATCACAATCCTCTCATAGCAAAGCGTTAAAAACTGCCAGGAGGGAAGCCAGACTTGTTTAATGGGTCTTTTGTCTTGAATTTGTGTGGTCACTTATTTAAAGATGTGCAAATCTGCAGTGGCGTAAGGGGAGGGTGGGTCACTCCCCACCAGGAAGTAACTAAATAAGCGAGTAGGAAAAGAAAAGGTGCAATAAGGATGATAGACCAGGAGGGTGAAAGTTGAATGTAAGGCCACTGAGAGTAGCATGGAGAGAAATGCAAAACATATAATGGTTTAACACAAACTTATATCATTAGATTAGACCATATTGCTCAGAGTGTCTCCATGTATTTTGTGTATAAAGATGGAAAGAGGATTATCTGAGCAATTGAGTTGTCTTAAGTGTTTCAAAAGCTCCCAGTCTGAGTGTTTTTGTGGGATATATTGCAGCATAGCACCATACTTGTTGTATTCAGGTCTCCAAAAAGAGAGGACTGATGGTTTCTTAGAAGGGGTAATAAAATATTACATAGCTTTAAAGCACTTTTATGGGTCTTTTATTGACTCCATTTAGGAGATTTCACATTTGAATCCTTGGCCACCCCGAGTTTTCTATATGTGTTTCTGGTTTAAAGAGTAACCAAAGCCAGAGAAGAAGTTCAACCTGGGTGATGCAGGCTCCAGTAAAGGCCACGGTGACGGCAACCACGTTGACGGTGAGCTGGAACTGCAGAAACTTTGAGATGCTGTCGTAGACATTTCTGCCCCACATGACGGCTTTGACGATGCTGGTGAAGTTGTCATCTGTCAGGATGATGTCCGACGCTTCCTTCGCTACATCTGTCCCTGCGATGCCCTGGAGATCACAGCGTATAGCTGAGCGTTCATGAGCTGACACAGATCTTTCTGCTTCACGTTTATTAAAAAGCAGCGAATGTCACTAAGTGCATTACATAACACAAGTCTCGGTGGTTACCATGGCAAAGCCAACATCTGCTTTCTTAAGGGCAGGACCGTCATTTGTTCCATCTCCAGTTACCGCGACGACCTGCCTCTGCTCCAGCACTGTGCTGTCAATGATACCTGGAAACATAGTGGATAAACATGCAGATTAGAGAAAATTTTAAAGATTTGTATATGTATTATAAGGTATATCTGACCTTTGACTAAAGTGTGTTTGTCTGTTGGAGATGATCGGGCAAGAACTCTCAGCTTGGGCCAGATCTTATCGATTCGCTCTTGTTCAATCTGAAGACAAAGTGAGATGACATAACCTCGTAATTGCATCACATCACAGGGATGTACAGCTTAGGGATTGCATCATATTAGCAAAAGTTGCACGTTTTATAACACTGTTAAAGGCATAAAATATTGTTTGCCAGAAATACATTTAAATATTTGGCCTTAGCTTGATTTAGAGTTATATATGTTTATAAAAAATACACTACTAAACCAGTTTAGCAAATACTGGTGTTTTTAAACTCTTCATATAGCACCATGTTTTTCTTGGTAGTTAGTAGTTCTCAATGTTTTCAAAAGTTTTAGAAAGATCTTTACATAATTGTTCTTAACAGCTGAGAAGTATAACATCTCTTTGAGGTTTATGTCTGCTTTTCAAAATCCCCACAGTTATAAGACTCCCTGCCCTCCACAACATCACTTATGACTTTTATGGCAGCAAACGGTCTACGGTTCTGTTCAATCTCATTGCTGCCTGTAACACAGTTAACAGAAAACTATATGCTAATGTCACTAACCACAAATCCAGATGTACTTTGGGTAAATATGGTGTCCCACATGGGTTAGTTTTAGACCCACATTTATTTTGTTTTTATATTGTTTTTTTTTTACACTTTTATGCTGATGATATGCAGTTATACTTTCCTATCTGAAATAAACAGCATGACTTCCTTCAAAGTGTTTAAATCTCAGTATTTTCTGCAGGTTTATTCAAGCAAAGCTACGTTGTTTTGATTGAGCTGCAGGATCTCACAAAACATATATTTTGATCTTCTGCTTTCCAGGCTGGAAAGAACCTCTGTGTTGGGTTTGACAGTACTGTTGCACTCATATTTTTACTACTTAAAAACTGTTTTACTGAATTATGATCAAATTTCTATTGTAAATACACAGAGTCCACCTTGAATGATTTTATCTCCTCACGCATTTGCAAAAGCTTTTTCTTGACCTGTACAAGTAAATAAATGTGTGTAAAAGTTGTAAACCTCTTTTTTCTGCATTAAATATTTTCTGCATCAATTTTTCTGACCTCTCCCAGCTCATTGTGGATCAATCGGTTGAATTCTTTCCCCTCTATACATAGGAAATCATCTCCTGGATGCAAGATGCCGCATTTGGTGGCGATGGCCCTAGCAGTGTTGATGTTATCTCCAGTCACCATCCTGACAGTGATCCCAGCCCGCTGGCACTTTCTAATGGCTTCTGGCACCTGATGGAACAAACATAAGGAGGTATAGTGAGGCTTATGGAGGAATATGGGTAGAAGAAGTCGGCAGAAGGGCATACCTCAGGTCGCACTGGATCCTCAATACCAACCACGGAGATGCACGTCAGCCCAGTGAGGATTTCAGTTTCACTGTCCCAGTTCGGCTCTCCTTCAGAGGCAGGAAAGTCTCTGTATGCAAGGCAGATGGTCCTTAGCCCCTCTGATGCCATCGACTCAACCACAGTCTTTACCAAGTCATCTCGATCCTTGGATTTGAAGACTTTGACCTCACCACTCGCTGTCAGGATCTTAGAGCATCTGGAGCCATAAAACAGTCATGTGACAATCACCTGACTAAGCACAGAGTAGAGTGAAGCAGAAACAATGAGCCTACTTCTTGAGCAGAATCTCGGAGGCCCCTTTGCTGAACATTCGGTAGCTGCCATCGTGATTCTTCAGCACAGTGCTCATGGACTTCCTCACAGAGTTGAATGTGTAGACTTTGAATAGTTTCTCCTCTGGGATGTCATTACGTATGGTCTGATAATCACGTCTGAGGTCAAGGCTGAATCCCAGTAAGGCACATTCTGTCTTGTTACCCACCTGGCGAGGCAGCCCACCATCCCTCTCTGGAGGCTGCAGGAAGGATATTTTATTTGAGTTGTTTTTCATTTTAAATCTCTCTCTGAGGTTTCACAGCAATTTCGGTTATTGTCAGTTCGGTTATTATTATCTTAGATATTGAAATGAATAGTAGTGTTACAAAGCATAACATGAGGGTAAAACAAACTATGCTTTCAAAATAAAGTGCTTTGGAGTCATATGACGCATAAACCATGCTTGTTGGGATTTTTGTGGGTTTCTGACACTACAAGTAAATGTGTCCCGGGTCAAACTGACCCAAGAATATAGCAGCTGTTTTAGAGATAAATAGGAAATATATAACAAATGCTCCTTTCTGCTTTGTAAATGTCTGGTATTGACCGCTAAACTAGTTTCAGAATTTGAAAGATGAAAATGTCTGATAACAAACCGCTCTCCTGGCAAAAACCCCACAAAAGTGTCTTTCAATAGTGTGTTTTAGATCTTGTTTGTAGGTCCTATGACTTTGCTTCTGGTTAAACTGGTGTTAATGTGGCTGGATTGCCAGGAAGCACCTCGGTTTTGAGACTTTGGAACAAAGTTGGTGATAAAACCAGAAGCAAACATGTGAAAGCAGCTTGGTGGTTGCGTGGTTGTATTAGCATGATCATCTTCATCATATTCTCATTCCACACTCATTACTGCACATGGTTATACAGACATGGTGTAGCTATGTAGCATTAATACAATAGCTACAGCCTTTTTTTTATATAGATTTTATTGTTGTTGCTTTGTTGTTCAAGTTATCTTATAATAATCTTCTCAGTCTTGTGTTGTTCTAGATGCTTCATAATCATCTGCTTTGTTTCTCACAGAGGTTGGTAAGTTTCTCATAAAGCTGCTGTTTCTACTGTTTTGATTGTATATTTGTATTATTTTTTCATTTTTTTTGTCCTAACACTCTCCTTTCCCTTGTTTGTCCATGTCAGGCCTTAAATTTAAACACAAATTTGCAAAATCCAAACTAAAAAGTTAATAATCAACTATAAATTGGAGCCTTATTTTTTCAGTGAAGCCTTCCTTGACAGTCAATGTTCTCAGTACAAGGGAACCAAACCATGTTTCTGCTGTCATGATGCTGGATTAGTAAAACCCTCTTAGCAGAGGGTTGACAGAATGGTAGTAGAGGATAAATGCTTGTTGCTGCTTTTTAAACACTTTTTTGTGTGTGCTCTGATCTGTGATCCAAGAGACAGTCATGAGATGAGTCCTGAGCCACCATGGCAGTGTTCCAAACCATCCTACTAAATACTTAATTCACAGAGCTTCCTGAATGAAGAGCTATTTGTAGAGCTCACCATAATCTTGGTGGTGTAGGCGCAGTTGACCCCTATGCCCAGGACAAGCAGGTCCAGGATCTTGGCAGGAATGAGGTCCGGTTCTGGCACCTTTTTGTAGTGTCGTCCAGCAATGTAGGCCTGCACCACGGTCATGCGGTTCATGGTCAGGGTTCCAGTCTTATCGGAGCAGATGGCTGTGGCGTTGCCCATTGTCTCACAGGCATCTAGGTGGCGTACCAGGTTGTTGTCCTTCATCATTTTCTAGGGGGGGAAAAATCAAAGCGTGATGCGACCTGAGTTGCTGTTTTATCAAATATTGTTTAATTTACTGGACACAAAGCTTCAAGATGTCCAGAGCTGGGACGTAAAACAATGGACAAACAAACCTTGACCGAGTATGCTAAGGAGATGGTGACAGCCAGAGGGAGGCCTTCGGGAACAGCTACCACCAGAACCGTCACACCGATGATAAAGAATTTGACCATGAATTGAACGTAGATGGGCGCGCACTCTGCGGTCCAGGGAAGCCCCTGAATCCAGAAGGTATCAATCAGGAAGCGAGTGATGAGGATGATGACAGTGAGAGTCGACATGAACAGACCTAGAAAAGCCACAAAACGATGATGTGAAAAGCAGGGAAAAAGTGTTTCACAGCTGCATTTGTAGATTTATTTTTCTTTAAGTGAGAAAAGGCTGAGGTGTGTTATGTGTTTTATATGTGGCTATGAAATCCTTCTTAATCGAGCTCAGTTCATATCAATATACAGGCCCGAGGGCAGTGCATCATAGATACACTAAAAAGCATGATCTCACCTATAGAAAATTATTCTAGCTCATGTGGAAAAGTGTCAAATAGGTCAATATGACAAGAGAGCATATCAATTGTTTCATCTTCTATGTGATTTGTGCTCCATCCACACCTTTAACTGAACAGGAAGCACAAAAACATGCTCAAATAACCTGATGTTTTTGTTTCACTATAAGTAAAAAGTTAAATATAACTAATAAATGTGTGTACTAAGAGCAGCAAGTGTTTTTAATGATGAAAGAATGTCCTCAAAGAGTCAATGATGAAAGTCTCCATACATACATATTTTATTTTACATAGCAGAGACAGGATAAGCACGAACCTCTGCTGTAAGCTGAATATTTAGCCTGTTCTTGATCATTTTATACACAATAAATGAAACACACTCATTAAATTGCATTATTTTGTAGTTGGTGTAAATCAAACCTGTGTAATTTGGCTTTTAAACACTGAAGGATTCAGAAAAATGATTGGGTATTGATTTATGCTTCTCGGTATTCTGAATGAGGGTCTAAAAAACTTGTATGTAAACGTTTCACATTAAGTTTTAGAAACTATGAGTCGAGTTCATGACATTAAAGAGTTAATTAGAGCAAAACATTGCAATCTTCCCCTTTAAACACAGCCTAAAAAAATAGTTGCCTGTTCTTCAACCTTATATATTAATAGACCTCAAAGATTCTCGAGGCATTGTGGTACAAAGCCCTATGTGCACACACTATAGGTCAGAGAGTATTGTATGATGAAGGATAGTAAAATAAAACTAATATAACAAACTGTTTATGTGCATTTTAATTTTTATTTACTTTACTTTTTTCAAATCAAGATCTTTTAACATTTGAAATATAAGCAGCCGCTTAGTTTTCTTATCCCTCGGTTGACTTATGCAGTGAAATGTGGCCTTCAATCAGCATGAAATTCCCTCTCACACCTCAATAATCAGCTCTCAGGTTCTCCCTTCATACCTGCTTTGCCGATTTGCACAGCTAGCTTGGTCAGCTTTCCCTGGAGTACAGATTTCTCCTTCTTTGGTAAGTTTTTTTTCTTCTTCTCTGCCTCTTCATCCTCATTAAGCGGTTGCATTTCCACAGTGGCTCCATCTTTGTTTTTCCCTAAACAGGACAAAGGAAGATAATTTAACAATAAATGCATTTGGATACAAATCTAGATCTGCATTACAAACTGATCAAACTTTCTTGGTTTCCCTTAATTATATAATTAGTGCTTCAATTATAATCAATATATTAAATGACATTTGTATGAGATGATAATTAAAACAGGTGCATTTTTCCATAGGTATTGAGGCGGTTTTCTGCAAATTGTTGGCGTGCACAATTATTCTACTAAGAAATGAACCAGAAGTAAAAATCCTAGTATGATGAATGAATTGAGCAGAACGGAGATTAAAGATTAATAATACAGGCTGAACCGTTAATCAGAAAAACACTTGATGCAGAGGAGAGCAATGCTACTGTCAGCAGGTAGGTGGTCTAATCTCAGAGTGCATTTCCTGAGCTGTGTTGACACAATAAACACCTAAGCTAACTTGCCAGCTACCTGACCACACTTCACCATCCACAACTCTCCCCTCGACAATATCACTCACAGCAGCACTATCAACAGAAACAATTGATTCTGCTTTGTAACAATGAATGGGTGCATCTGCAGGTATGTATGTGTGTGTGTGAGCATGCTGATCCCATCTCTGTAAAGAGGTTATTAGTGGACAGGCAGGCAGCAGCAGGCAGGAGAAGAAAGCAGCTGCCAAGCTTAAGGCCGATAATCTGCTTGGTCCTAATCACCATCAATAGAGTCAGGAGCACCTGCTGCTGCTGCTCGGACCGCAGGGACACACTTTGTGGGACTCACCATGTGGGAACAACCAGGAACCAAGAAAACCTGCAAGCAAGCTTGCAGTAAAATGAAGCAAAGCAGGGTGTGATCACAGCAAGCACATGAACATGATGTTTGGATTGATGGACGTGATTGTCCACCAACCAGCTCATACGGGCTCATGAGACACTTGACTGCGGCATCAAAAAGCTCAGACACACCGGCTAATTCTGAAATTAGGAAAAACTGGAGGCTTGTTTGCAATTTGTTTTTTAAGACTAACACTGAGAACTAATAGTGATGTGTTAAACCACACTGCTCATCATGCTCATCTTTTATATTCAGCACACACCAGCTAGAAACGTATAATATATATGAATCATACAACATTAATGGGAAAAATGACTGCATCCAATAACTGGTAACAGGTCAGCCTGTCCCACACACTCAGAAATTGTATCCTCATTTTCTGTTTTTAAAAGACTTTTTCTTTCACATAATCTAAAAAAAATATTTTCTAATATATATATTTTTACATTTTCAAATGGTTTATCTATTTAATAATATTATTAATGTCTTTTATCTAATTTCTTCTAATTTTTTTAAATCTATTAATTATCTTTGTTTTTAGTTAAAATATCATTTTATTTTTTGCTTTTTTTATTTTCTTTTTTCTTATTATTATCATTATTTCCTCAAAAATGTTTATTAAAAATGTCTTATTTTTGTATTTATTCAGAAATTTCTTAATTGGCCACAAGGCAGCAGTGAGTTACCTTTTTAGTATTTTTTCCAAATCTTATATTTATTCATTCATTTATAATAGTGAGCCATTGTAATGTTTTATTTTTTCATAATTTATTGTATCAATTATTCAATACGTAAATAATTTTTCATACTTTTATCATAAGAGTGGTTTTTTTTTTGCGACATGTCCAGAGTCGCCTAGTGTTTACTGGAAAAGGCTCCAGCTTCACTGGAATACGCCGTACCAATGATTGATGGATGTTACAGTATATCTTATTATGGTAACATAAACCTGCAAAACTGTAATATTGGCTCTTCTTGTTGGTTTAATGCTTATCTGTTCATGCTTCCTCTGATATCCTCACTCATCTGTAATCTTGCAGAAACCGCTGATGGTAAAACTGACCATCATAAAAACATTAACAAGGATGCAGACAGGAGAAGCCCTGACATCAGAAGTTTGTGTGAACTCAGCCTCAGCGAACAGAAAATAATCTCTTTAACATAATATTTATCCCATCATAACACTGATGATGTGTAACTGTAACATCCTGCTTACCTTTCTTCCCTTTCTCTTCTTTTTTACCTGTGAACGGATAAAAGAAATGGAAAAAAAAACAGTTTTTCATTTCACACTATTGTTAGTCCTGGATTTTTACTATTAGTGCAGATACAACTGTCAGGCAGAAGGAGCATGTTAGTTTGAGCTTTTTATGGCGATATTTGTTCTGTCTGATCACCAAAGGTGACGACAGAGCTGAATCTCAATTTACTCTTTTTGTCCTTATTTTTCTTCTCCTCTTTTTTCTTCTCCTTTTTGTCGTCTCCGTCACCCTCGCCTTCTTCACTGGCACCAAGCAGCGTAAAGATGATCCCAGTCTGAGAGTTCACACCGACTGCTGTGACGAGCATCTTGCCGGAGCCCTCCATCACATGGGTACCTGAGGAGAAAGAGGAGGTGATAAGTCGTCTCACTTTACCCAGATTCACGACCGAATTGATGAGTAAAATTATTTTTAATTCAGGTATAAAGCACCTCATTTTTTAATGAGTAATCTAATCTGTCCAAAGCACAATATAGAAACTTAACTATCAGCCTGTAGGAGTGAAAAACCTCAGGGTGATTTTATTTAACTGCGCAGAGATTGCACAGATATAGACGGCACAGGTCACGCTGAACTTGGCTCTAATTCGGGGGGGCAGATGGAGCAAAATGAAGCACCTGACAGCAACATGGGGTCCTTGTCAAGAGTCTTCTTGACATGATCCGACTCTCCAGTCAGGGAGCTTTCATCAATCTTCAGATCGTTGCCCTGAATGAGGACTCCATCAGCAGGAAGAAGGTCACCTGGAACAGGGACACAGACGAAATAACAGTTTTAATGTCACATGATTACGTCACCCTGCCTGCAATAAACCAAAGCATGTAAATGGAACAGGATCATTAATGATGACGTTTTATTTTTCTCAAGAAAAATAAAGATAATTTTGTTCATTTTTAAATGTTTTCACAGCTGTCTGGGTGTTTTTGCTCATGCAGTGTAACTATTTGCTGTGATAATGGAGAAACTGTTGTCCTAATAACGTCTAAATATAATAACATTTCATACTCACAATCATCAACAATATTGACCCAGAGAATTCAGTTGTCTCTGATCTTATTTCTTAGGTTTTTCAGAGGAAATGTCTTACAGTGAAACCCTAAACTTCAGCTGATGTACGTGTTAATGTTATTAAATGCTTTAAATAATAAAATAAAATAGTAATAAATCTTTATTGATAGGCTCAACACAATTTACACAAGCCTTTTTAGTATGCTGGATTTCTTTATTAAATATGTATATATAATATAAATATAAAGAAAATGTTATATATAAAATATAATATCCTTAATATACAAAAATATACCTTGAATTTATGCAATATAAAAAATAAAGGAATCTGGAATATGTGTGAAATATTTATATTCATGTTTCTACAATAATGTTGTTGAATCATATTTAGACATATTAAGATTTGAAATGTACTTTTTGTTTGGAGTTTTATGCAGTCACAACAGAAAATCTAGCTCTACAAGCGATCCTTTGCATCTATGAAAATAAATAATAATACTTAAGTATCAAGAGAAGCCTTTTATCTATAAAGCTCCTTTTGCCAAATTAAATTAAATTAAAATAGAATGAATTAAATTAAATTAAACTTGGCAGAGTTTTTATATATATATATATATATTTCAGTAAAACCATTCAGGAAGGAAAACAACAGGGAAAACATGAAATTGAGTTTCAGACAGACTGGCAGCCGACAATAAAACAACCTGACGTTAAAAGTGGTCTCCTCCAAAGAGATGTTGAATCTTTCATAAATAAAGTTGTTGAGAGGCTCAACACACTTCAGCTGCAGCTTCTTACAAGTTACTATGGAAAATAAACTGCCAGCTCACCAAAGGCTTAAAAGCAAAACTTTCCATTCAGGTATCAGGATCTATTACATAAAAGCTCTCCAACAACTTGTTGTCACTTCTGCACCAGCCTGTTAATAAGCTATGGGTTTGGTGTGTTACAGCAGGGAAATGCCGAAACCCTGCTGGATGGTAGCATTTGTGGAGCTACCATCCTCCTCAAGGCAGCCTGCTTTAAGATACTCATGCAGCCTGGTGCATTTTTTCAAACATGTAAAATGCTATAAGGATGTGGCCATTAAGTTGCTAAACAGCAGAAATAATGTTCTCTTGGTAATCAATCTAACTCTCTTTTCAACACACTGCCTTCAAATTCAAATAAGCTGAAGAAACAGATTAATTTGACCATTTCATATTGGTCCAATTACAAACTGGATCTAAATTAGGACTAATTTTTCATAATAAATGGATATGTCAGCGCACATCCTCTTACCATATTTGACTTGTGCAATATCCCCAACCACCATCTCAGACACCTTGATCTGGATCACCTGACCCCCTCGGACCACGGTGAACTTCTGCTCCTGCTCGATGCGGCTCTGGAGACCCCGGAACTGCTTCTCTTTGCTCCAGTCATTGAACGCTGTCACCAGAACCACACACACCACAGACAGGAGGATGGCAGCACCTTCGATCCAGCCCGTCTCTCCCTCACCTTCTTCCTCCACCCCACCTGCTGCGTTACCACAGTCTGGACAAAGAAAACAAGCATGAACTGATGCAGTCTTTAGTCCTATAAATGGTTGAACCATCTGATAAGCACCACCATAACTTATCAGTCAACTGGAGTTATGGTCAACTTTTTTTCAGTGTACAACTGTCATTGAAGATTCAAGATATCAAGAGATTATTTAAGCTAAAAGAGCTACTCACTCTGTCTTTCAGCATCTGGCGGTCTGTAGAAAGAAAGGCCTAGTGATATAATGGCTGCCACCTCCAGGATGATGAGTGTGACATCCTGCAGGGCTTCCCACACTAACTGCAAAAAGGTTTTTGGCTTTTTAGGGGGGATGACATTCTGTCCAAACTCTTGTTTTCTTCTGTTGATGTCGTCCGAAATTCCCTCGAGACCTGAAAAAGACACACACAAAAAAATGTCACACCAGTAAAAACCAGGAAATCAAGATAACAGGCAACTTCTTGTTTAACATAAAGCACTATAGCCCTAATAACAACACACATATTCAGCATATAAATCTTGCTAAATGTGTTGATACCAGCCCTAAAGCCATGTAATTAACCTTTTTCCATCTAGCTAGCTAGCTAATGTAGCAAATCTTAGAAATTATGGAGTAAAGAAAAAGATTCATTATAAGAGCAAAGTTATAGAAAAGTATAAATGCTAGAAGCTCTCCAGATAGTTTTTTAATTGGTGGAGTTGGCTACATTGTTTTTATTCACTTCACCCTGATAGAAAGTAAACCACCAACACCCACACAACTGTTACTCCTAAGTATGGCTGAACTGACTTTCTTCCTCTTCAAACTTTATTTTCCAGTCTCACAGATATCCAGTGCCAAAGTATCCAAAGCAGGTTGACACTAAATGACAAAAGCAGTATAACAATTTATCCACAGTTTTGAACACAAATGGGACAATGAAATGCTAAATTAAACAAATAAATTTGAGTGATTTTATGCTATGATTGGCAGATCGGTAGTGGGCGAGGCACTTTGGGTGTGTATTTTGTGATTACAAATAGTTACCATCACCTGTCTTTAAGGATTTAAGGGTAGAGTAAGCTCAGGAGGGACATTTTTGCCAATGCCACCTTCTCCATCAGCTGTGACAGGCTAAACATGGGCAAATAGGTCATTTCTATTTATTCGTTGAATAGTATTTTATGCATTATATAAAGTTGAATATAAACAAACGAATATAAATAAACTAAAGTTAATCCTTAAGACCAATCCATCGCTTGATGCAGACAATGGGGCAATATCACCGAAAATCAGGGAGGCAGTATAGAGTTGTATGGACCGCATCAAACCAGCAAAAGAAACAAACCAAAGAGGAAGAAGAGGAACAGAATGGACGTCATAGAAAACCCTTAAATAAAAAGAAAGAAAAAAGACAATAGCAGCTGAAAATGCAACTCCAAGTGTTTCTGGATGGTTGCATGCAGCTTAATTTATCACCTGTACTAATTGCTGTCAAAACGACTAAATGAACTGTAAACTCAGCACTGCCCTCTGGTGGATGAACAATGCAAAATATGCATGGAAGTATGAGTGCATTAAACTGGTTGTTTTAGGAGGAAATGAGTCAAAGAAAGACAGAAAGTTACAAAGCAAGATAAAAGATAATAGTTAGCAATGAAATGACAGAGTACAGGTGGGTGACATGATGGATGCCAAATGAACTGTTATTAGAAAATACCTCACTGAGAAAACCTACTAAAGTTCTGTTGTGTGTCTTTAAAAAGAAAAAGGCTCAAATTAAGCAATTCACAGGCACGCTGACAAAGTGACTCACTCACAATGCCCAACATGAACCCAGATTTTTCACCCCCAACCCCCAACCCCACCTCAAACTGCATCAACTTCCATCGCATCATGTCTTATATCTGAACTTTCTCCAGCCAGTAAAAGTTGTTTAATTCAAGTTAACTACTGTTAACTCTGTCTTTCTTTCTTTTTTGCTGTCTTTCTTTCTTTTTTGTGATTGCAACACTCATGCAAATATATGTGCAGGGCAAAATGTGCCCATTTATTGCTACGTATTCTGATTTGTTTTAGATAAACATTAGGACTGAAAACCATTCAGCGGCTGGGAAGACCATAAAGTCTGGCATTAAATGCACGCAGAATGTGTCAAATGTTTTGTTTCTTCACAATGTTGAGATGTAACTGTATGATATAGCTTGGCTTTCAGGTTCCTCATGCCTTCCCCTGATGTTTCAGGGTTGGCCATGATCGCGATCCCTTAGCAAGCGCATGGTTGATCCCTGTAGCATGAACAAACGTGCAGAGCCACACATGCACACACATTGAGGTGCTCCGTTCTCAGCCTGCATCTGCTGGTTGCTGCTAATATTTGTGTGTCCGGACTTTTCTCTGCTTTCCATTTTCGTTTGTTGGTCTTTTTTATATTTTTATCAGTGGTGTTGCAATAGTTTGTATAGTTTTTGTGAATACTCGAGTACTTTTGGCAGCTTAGTCTGCTTGCATTGTTTTCTTTTTACCTTTCATTTTTCCTTTGTCTCTTCTGACAAGTTCAAACCAAGCTTAATGTGAGCCTCCTCATTTACAAGATACAGAACCAATCAAACCACCTTTAAAACTAAAAAGGTCCATGAAACTTTAGATTGGATTGCGAGTATACCATCATTTTTGTTAAGACCACCAAAGGGAAATGTAAGAGGCACACATCCAGCAGGATATTATTTATATCCATCCATGGAAACATGAAGAAAATGCTTCAATTCTCTAGAAGACCCACGTAAGCCATGTTAATTTCTGATTGGCTTTTGGAGCTAAATTTAGTTGATGAGGGAATCTGCAGAAAGTGAGTTAATCCTGCAGCACAAAGTATTTCCTCATCAGTTATTAGAGGATCAAACTTCAGATATCTGCAGCTGTGCACAAATGAGGACGGCAGAATCTGAAAAGTAAAAAAGCATGTTTGTTGTATTTAATGACATGACAGCTGACAGTTTGTGGCGTGCACGGTGGCGAGCAGATGTGCAAAGCAACGCTGCTTTGCTTTACCGTAGCTTGCAAAGCAAGTAAGAATGGTTTGTCTTCCAGAGAGGTCAATGGGAATACAACGCGGTTTAAGATTAACCTACGATGTTTTTTTATAGGATTAAGTTACACTGTAGTTTAGGATTAGGCTTTGTGGGTTGTATCAAAATTAACTTAAAAAAATTACATTATTTCCAACCATCTGAGATCAATACATCCAAAATGTGAAACATGGTTTATTATGGTTGTTGTTTACGAGCAAAAGTGTGTGGTGTTGTGTCAGGGAGCGGAGAACAGGCTGAGTTTCCTCCCAGCGGAGAGCAACAACATGTCAGGACACATTCAGATCCCTCAGGAGATGCTCCAGCTGTTGCTTGGTTGTGGCTGACTTGGTCAGCCTGGGCAAGTTCCTACCTCCAGCCTCTGTATTCATGTTTGTCTGAAAATATGAACCTGCGCAGAGCGCTGTGCATTTAGGTGAGCGGGATTACGCTGAAAAGTTCTGCGTCTGTCCCCAGCTGTCACCACAGAGACACGCAGAGAAGTAAAGCAGTGTAATGGATTTTCCGGTGATTTCAAGCTGCTGCTGACATTTTCCTTTTCTCTGCCAGCAGGAGCCGAAACACTGAAGGTGTTTACAGAGAGCACATAAGGTGGACAGACTGAATGAATTAATGATGAGAAGTAAATGTCAAAGGGCATAAGAATGAGAGCCAGGCCACAATGACATAACACTGCAGGTCAGTATGGGACTTCCTAAAACATAACAATCCGATCGTAGAGCTCAAAATGCATTTAAAGTCATGTCCAAAATGTATACAGAACCCTCTGATCTGACGCCAGTGTTCATTTGACCTAAATCTAAAAGCTGTGGAGCAGCATGACCGCCCTAACTAAATGCTGGATAGTTTATGGCTCAATCTCTGTAAAGTGTCGAAGTCGGTCTGATGTGTGTTTTGTTGCTGAGGGCAACAATATAAAATCACCTAAAGGAGAAATCCCTGTGGTCTATTATGGTATGACTTCATCACAACACCAAAACAACCTGAAGAGAGAGAAAGAGCTGCTCTGCCCCAATGAACACCTTCTATTTCAATGCCTACTCATTAAAATGCAGTATTTTCAGACTGGGGTACAACGTGCTCGTCTCATATTGTCCTGAAGCTGACAGAGAGCAGGATCAACAGAGGTTGCAGGTCACGGTTGACTTTGACCACCACACACGCTCAACAGTCCCTTAAGCCAGACTAAAGTACAGAATTAACCTAATATGTCCTCTGTTGGTTTAATGATGTCTATGCCGGGAGGAGAAGCCTGTGAGTCACCAGGCTAGTGGTCTCCAACAATGTTAATGCTGGCAATGTTGAATGCAAAAGTTTGGGTACCCAAGAACAAGAGAGTTACTTTGATTTTAAACAAAAGTGGAAGAGAAGGAAGTATTTTTCTCTGATAGAAAACTTTGGATTGATGCTGCAGAAACTAGCTACTTTAAAGAATGTTGCCTCTTGAATTGACCAGTATTCAATTTATCAATTTATCTATGTGAACATTCCTAATCATACCAATATTAATAGTAATAAACTTATATCAGCTTTATATAGCACTTTTCGAGGCACCCGAAGCAATTTACATTGAATCCATTTTGTATTCATTCCCTGCGTAACATAGCTACATATCCAGCCACGGCTGCTCCGCACACTGACAGAAACGCAACAAGCAATGTGCGCCAGCAGCATCTCCCACCACCACCAAAACACACACATCACACTCATACACCAACAGGAAGGTGAATGGTCTTTGCCAGGGAACAACAACAGATTGGCCGAGGGAGCAGGATTTGCCCTGCTCTACCTCCGGAGCTACAGCCGCCCATGAGAGATGCATATTTATCATATCATCTCACACTTGTGTGTCGATACATTTCGATCCAATCTTCTTTTTCAAAGCCTGTTTGAGAAGTTTTGGTACCAACCTCTGCTCAAAAAGCCCAAAAGAAAAAGCCTTCAAACTCTTTGCAGCATGTGCTTCTGCAGCACATGCAATCTGCAGCTGCAGCTGCATTAAAGTCAATATGATGCATAAACACTCCTCTTTCAACTTTCCACATTTTCCCTGAACATCCCCCAATTTGCAAATGTGTTTAGGCATCTCTAGCCACATCTGCACCCTATCGGTTTCATTTCCAGATTGTTATGTTGCCTCTTAGAACCCAAATTTGAATACTGTCATCCCAACAAAGAAGGGTTCAGCAGTTTCTCTTGCAGTAAATGTGGAGGTAGATACGGCTTCCAATGCCATCACAGCTGTGAAACAAATATCCATAAGAGCATAAAATCTTTCAGAACACTACAGTGAACACTCAACTATCCTTGAAAACACATGATTTTGCAAACTATAGTTTATAAAATATAAATGTAAATGAGAGCACAGTGTGTAAGAATGACTGACATTTAGTGGTAAAGAATTATATAGAGGCCCTGCGGTGGACTGGGGACCTGTCCAGGGT
Source organism: Kiunga ballochi (assembly GCA_037177335.1). NCBI lineage: Eukaryota > Metazoa > Chordata > Actinopteri > Atheriniformes > Pseudomugilidae > Kiunga > Kiunga ballochi. The sequence continues at coordinate 244,507 of JBAMIG010000010.1, read as the reverse complement.
GTACCCCGCCTCTCGCCCGTTGGCAGCTGGGATAGGCTCCAGCCCCCCCAGCGACCCCGTTAGGGATCAAGCGGTAGAAAATGGATGGATGGATGAATTATATAGAAATTTCTTCAAATGCCAAACAGTGCATTATGCCTATCAGTGGCAGAGATTCTTCTAGACATAGCATGCTTTCATCTGTAAGTGGATCCAGTGACCTCAGGTGTAGCAAGACTGAACTACATGTTCCTGGTTTAACATCTTGTACATGTGTACCGTCTTCTTCTATGGTCCTTTAAGACTTTTTATCCCCAGCAGTGGTCCAGAACCTTTCAAACAAAGCTGGTACTACTGTTTCAAAGCTCAGAGGGTTCTCACTTCATTCATTCATTCATTCATTTTGTGTAGCACTTGGTTCAATTAAGGGTCATAGGAAGGCAGGAGTAGGTGAGATGCATCCTGGACAGGTAGTCGGTCCATCACAGGGCTTATAGACAGTTTTTGCCCATCAGAAACGATGTAATTAAATGGTGACATAATATGGCAGCTGACTATGTGAGCTTTGATTTTTTGACACTCTGCACCTTAATTTATCTAATTAGGCTCCATTTTCTGACTCTGAAGCTGGAGTTCAGTTTTAGAATGACATTTGTAGCATTGCACTGCTCCAAAGAGGTCAAAAACACGGAATTGGGATTTTTGGACATATATACCTTCAACAGGTGACGTCCTGAGTCTGACACACAGTCCATTAACGTCTTCATAACACTCCTGGATCCTGGTGATGGCCTCCGCTCCTCTGAGTTCCATGAGGGACCGCAGCTCCTGCAGAGTGCAGCTGAACTCGCTGTCATGATTTGCCTCGTAACGCCGTCCATGTTTGGACCCACGGAGAGAGTTTTTGGCCATGTCTCGTTTGTCAAGGACTCAACAGAGGCCTTCCAGAAACTCAGTGGCAGGCCCGAGCAGCAGATCTAGCCTGACCAGGACTCTGTAACTGTAAGAGGAGAGACACGTGAAGATTTTAGAGGCTTCAAAATGAGTAAACATTTAAAGAGAAAACGGTAGGGGGGATAATCTAAGCTTAAGTGATCACTATATTTGTCATTTCTAATAAATCAATGCCTCACACCTTTACTCGTTGTTACCTACTTCACATTCTTCTGCTAATATTGTTATTATAATGAATTGATCAGACACATTAGGAGTTTATTATTTTTGTATAGCATCATCTTTCTGAGAGTCCATTTAAACAAACTGATTGTTGGCATGATGCAAACCACAGTTCCCCAAATGAAACATGAGCTCCCCTAGAAACACGATACATGACATTTTTTGGGCAGCTATGCATTACTGAAAATAAATATAATGTATATTGATTGCTCACAATTTCACCACAGCCGAAAGTATGATTATGGGTGGCGTGGCGGTGCTGCAAGTTAAACTTTTTGCAGACCTGTGTTAAATACAATATAAAGGAAGTATGCACGGTCAAACAAAGCTGGAGATAAGTTTAAGAATAATAGAAAAGAGGCAGAGGCTAGCGAGTACACCGCTCAGGCTGGAAAACCCAGGTTTTCTGTTACACCCGCTTGAGAAGATGCAGCGATGGCGGTGAAGGATGTGGGCGTTTAACAAAAACTGATTTCCAACATCTTTTGTTGCTTTTCTGTTAAGATAAGTCCTGCTTTAATTATTATTGCATTATTAATAGTATTATTATCGCTCCCTGCTATCATTATACTGTGCGTGGCAAGCATAATTCTGTGCGTGTGTGATATGTAAGGAATAATGCCCGGCGGGTTGTCCATTATCATTTATGAATAGATGACGTGGAGGCGTGAACCGTCTGACCCAAAGTGGAGATGGTTTGCTAATAAATATGAAATAATATCAATTAATAAGACGTTGTTTTACTGTTAAAATTGTAAGTTTTTCACAATAGGTTCAGCGGACTATTTAATATCTGTCCTTGTGTTGTGTTGCCATAGTAACCGACTGACTGCAGCATGTTTTGAGTTTCCGCTGCTGGTTAACATATAAAGTGGTCTTTGCAAAATGACTGGTAAATAAATATTTACAAGGAAAAATCAGACCTGTTATGTATTGTTGCATGACATTACGTATTGGTATGCCTCTGCTCTGTGGGGTAAGCTATAATATCAATTAATATTGTATGTATTTGCATTGCAGACCCAGCACGACACCACCAAATGAAATAAAATCAGATAAAATGAGATAAATAAAGCAGCTCCCACCTGAGCTTGCTGTATGGTTCACATGCTGATTGTAGATCGTCGTTTGTTATGACATCACATCATTGTGACATGACTCCAAATGAAGCAATAAAATCCCATAATGGTGCTAAAATTCAGCTTGAATAAATATTAAATTAGGTCAAAAACTAATTTGTAAGCAGATATAAGAGGGATAGATCTTCACAACAGTTCAAAGTCTGTCATAAAAGAAACCCATCTGTATGGAGTTTGCCTTAGTAATTAAGTGAACCAATTAAAAAACACAGTGATGGACAGAAGTATGAGTCATGTGTACATTTTTCCAAAACACACATCTGAGCCATCCAAGCTCTCAATAACTCCCAGCATGTGGCGGCAGTGCTCAAAGATGCTCAACACAATTACTGTAAATATTGCATAGAAGCAGAAAGGCTGAACTTATCTATAAAGAAGTCTCTTGCAGGAGAGATAAAACAGCATTTAAAGCTTGCTTCTTGTCATTTCGGGATAAAAAAAGAAAAAAAAATCAAATGTTCACCACATAAATGCTTGTGTATTGCTATTACTATACTAAAGTACTTCATTTATTAGAATTAATCAGTCCTTTAGTGAGCCAGAAAGACATGAGCTCTTCTTCCAACATGGATTCACAGAAAAAGCAGTTCAGCTAAAACCTGAGTGGAAAAAACTCAGATTTCTACTTACATAAAGAACCAAAAGAAAAGAAAATCCCTGCAATAACATTAAAATGACTAAGCCTGAATATTTTGAGGTGTTATTTAGACTTTTTCTGAGTGTTTTTTTCTTAGTTCCTCTCTGGTTGTGACCTCTGTGCCTTCAGCCCTAAGCTGTGTCAATCAGTCAGCCTGGGCTTAATCTGAGGAGGGAGAGGCAGCCTGTCCAAGGCTGAAGCAGGGAGAAAGAAAATGAGCTATGGAGGATAGAGAGGGATGAACACAAGTCATGACTGTCAAATTAGTGAGGAAGCTTTGCTGTTCACTGTGCACAGTTTCATCAGTGACCATAAGAGTAAATAAACACATGCATATCAGGCTCCTGACATGGAACAGGAGAGCAAATCAAAGGAGCTATCAAACAAGGTCGTCTGAAATTTTATTGAAGAGATTCTCCAGTGATCTGTTACTAACTACCCTATAATCACAGCGGAACTAGAAGCCCCTGTAACTAACAAACTGATTAAAGAAAGGCAGAAAGGAAAGAAAGTGTACTATTATTATTATTAATATTATTATTAGTACTTTATTACAACACTGGGGGAAAAGAAAAGCTTTACTTACAGAAACTTCCCCCATCGCCTCCTGTTAGCAACAGCAGCAGGTATTAGTGACAGTCCGATTACTCTGAGCAGCGTCACAATCACAGCTCCAGAAACAGCCCATAACCCAGACGCTGCGCCTCCGCCGCACACTTGCTGCGCTAATTTACTCCGCTAAACTCGACGCTTGTTGCAGAAATTCACTTTGACCTTCAGAAAGCTGACAAGAGGCACGAGCAGCGCTCCATCGAAAGCAAAGAAAGAAAAAAAAGCAACATAAAAAACGGAGCTGGCTAAATGATTATCTAAGGAAAAGCCTCTCTTAATCTAATTAGACAATCTGTGGCTTCAGTGAGCGCCAGAAAGACTGCGGCTGCTCCTGCAGCTCCTCCTGCTGAGAGGGACGCATCAGGTCCCCACACACAGCTCTGAACACACACAGCATCCACACCTGCTGGAGCTCCTCCTCCTGAGAGATGTATGGACCCGGAAAACACTCACAACACCTGGACCTGTTGATGTTGCAGCTCCTACAGTCTGGATGGAGTCCAGTGAAGTTCCAGCAGAACCAAAACTCCAAAGATGAAGCCTACAGGTTAAGATAGATGCTCAAAGGACTCCAAAAACCCGCGTGCATCCTATAACAAAACACTCTGAAGTCACAGAGGATACAGATCAACCATTTAAAAGTCCCAGCTATGAACATTGATACCTGCATGCACTTAACTCAAACACAACCCCCCACCCCCCCATCCACCCGGAGCAGCTGTGATGCAAACTGACGTCTGGTGGCACACACACACGTGACCCTTACAAACACATAGGTGGATTACCACACTTAGAGATCCAGGAGGATTAAGTGAACATACACGTTGCTCTTTCATATATGTGTTGTAGTATTTTTGTGTTTCAATTAAGCCAGCAGGACCTTTCACCCCATATTTTAAAGTGGATCATCCATCACAAGTGAGGTTTAAGTCACTCACCAGCAAATCTGCATGGTAATTCATCCTCGCAGACTATCTGATTTATTCAACTGATTTCTATAACATTAGCTATTTTGATGATTTCGCTCCTGCGTGTTATTTTAGTTTCTTGTTTTAAGCTGGACATGTCTGAATTATCCAGTCTGTGTGCATGTATGTGCTGCCTCCCAGTGATTGCACATAGTCAATGCACTGGTTAAACAGCACTCAATTTATTCTTCCTTTTTAAAATGATGTTATGAGTTCACTTGACAAAAATTATTAGAAAATAGCATTAAAAACTGTTTAACACACATTAACACTGGGGTTTATTTCTCTCACTTGAGTAGTATGTTATAATTATTCCGCTGTACCATATAAACTAACTACTTGTGGCTTCCAATTCGGCTGTATGCCAACGTAGCTTTTAATCAGTTTTAAGTTACGCTAAAAATGAGATATTGGCGTTTTTCTTTACGTCTTCGGGTTTGCACTGCTACACATGCGCATAAACCCAAGCGTAGTCTTGCAATCACGTGATGCACACAGCTGATTGTGACGTCACCCACCATCATGGCGGACTGGAACAGAGGTATGGCTTTTTACACGTATTCATTAGATAAATATGAACTTGTTTTTGTCTTTAGCGGCACATGGCGAGTAAATTATCAATTGAATTGATAAGGTGTAAAATCTAAACAACTTTTACCAGGCGCTTGTTGTCAAATTTTTTCAAATAATTCAAAATTCATTAGCTAGTGAAGGAAGTTACCCGGCTAGCTAGCTTGAGTGCTGTTTGTTTACGGGTTCCTCATTTCTGAAAGGTCCGAACTCTAACAAAGATTTAATTTGATGAAGATTTGCAAATATTTATAAAGGTAAACAAAGTAAATGTGGTAGGGGCACACAGTTTATTTGCTGGTATTTATTAAACGTTAGAAGTAACCGGAAAGAAAACTCTTTTGAAGGATTATAAAAGTTTTGAGACCGTTTTAAAAGTTATAACACTTAAAACTCAAGAGATTAGGCCATAAAAATCACACTAACAGGAATGACCATACTTATGTTTATAGAAATTGTGCACTACCGTTTAAAGGTTTGGACAGACTTTCCAATTAAATCCAATGGAAGAGTGTCCAAACATTTGACTGGTACGTTACTGTATACATAAGCAATTAACCTTAAATGTTTCCTAAAAAAAAGGTTTTAAAAAGTTACCTTAATGCATTTGTAGAGTGTTTTTTTAACCTACTTGACACCCTGTACACTAGTAGTATTCAATTCAGTTTTGCAAGGCAGGTTTTCCATGTATCCTGTAGGGATTAGGATGACTTTGTCCAGATGTCTTTATAGACTGTTAGATCATTTTAATTAGACCAAGCTGAATGACTGGAGCGAGGTGTTAGTACAGAGGATGCCATACTTTACCTGCTACACTGAACCTACTCTGAGATAGATAGGGAAGCAGCACAGTGATGATTGTCTTCTTGGATTTAGATCTATTTTCTCTGAGTCGTGCTAATGAGATCAATAAAGGTTAATAAGTCTTTTACGTCATTAAAAGATCGACAAACCCCTGTGAGATTCCTGCGTGCCGCCTCGATTGATTAGTATGATCACGTGATTTTTGGCCTTTTGAAACAGAGCTCGTAACACATCCGTGTAACATGCTCGGTGCGTGCTTGAGCAGATAGGCTTTTAAAATTGGTGCAAAAATGTATTCAGAGGAGAGAATAATTCAATCTCAAACAGTTGGTTCACATTTATTTACATTAACAGTGTTTTAAAGCATTGTTTCCTGAAACAAGGTCCAGTGTTGGCCCACCTAAAGGAGGTTTAGAAGCTCCATAATACATAGAAAAATCTACCAGTGTCTGTCATGTATGCTAGATGTTGGCACATTATCAGTATCTTTACTACATATTAAATTTATTTAATAAATGTGTATTTAATTGTGTTTTTATTTAGTTTTTCTTCAGTAATTTTTGCATTGCCACAATTATATGTTGTAATCAGTTTCACTTTATTATTCAATAACTAGCAATCATCATGATCATCATCAGCCCTGTTTGTCATTTCTAATCCTCTGTGTTTTAAGGTCATGGCTCTGTTGACGACATGCTGGATGCTGAAAACAAACGGATCGCTGAGAACCTTGCTACTAAAGTCTCCCGACTGAAATCTGTGTGTACCGACCATGAATTAATCTCTACTCGTCTGATTATTGAATATGGATTAAAAGCTACATAGTAGCTTAAATGTATAATTAAAATGGTTCCAAGACATTTACCACTCTATGAGCTGCTTCTATTGTCTCTGACCAGTAACTTCTAGTTCTTGAAGGAGAAATGTTTATTTGTTTTATTCCTGAAATGATAGAACCAGCCGCACTGCATCTTCATCACATAACAGTTCAAGTCTTGTCTATCTGAGACTTATTTAGTCTTTGACTTTTATTTATTTCTCTTTTACGAGACTGTTCATTTTTATTATTTCATTCCTTGCATTTATTTAAATTACTCTAAAGCCTTTGGCTTTTATTACATTTTTGTGTTTAGATTTTTAAAAAGTTAAATTCTGCTGTCTGTAGCTTGAAACTAAATATCTTTCCTGAAAACAACAAAACAAAGTATATACATAGTCTAAATTGTAGCTCTTTTAATGAGTGTTTCTGTCTCTGGGTCTGACAGCTGGCTTATGACATTGACAGAGAAGCTGATGACCAAAACGATTATCTAGACAATATGGTGAGTCCTTCCTTTATATCACTGGAGATATTTTGATAAGCTTTTATTTGTCTAAATTCCCAGCAGAAATCAGTTTTATTAAAAGAATAACTTTAAAGTCTATAAATATTAAAAACCAGCCGAGTATGCTGTGGAAGGTTTGGTTTGTCGTTATAAAACGAGAAGGGATTTATCTGTGCAAAACATGGTGAACATGCATAAATATCTTCCTTTCATCTGTCTTTAAGGATTCAAACTTCCTGAGTGCCACTGGCTTGCTGACGGGCAGCGTGAAGCGTTTTTCCACCATGGTCCGTTCCGGCAGAGACAATCGCCGCCTCCTCTGCTATGTTTCTCTGGGGCTGGTCTTTGTGTTCTTTTTGCTTTACTACCTGGTTTCCAGACTCCAACGCTGACTTGGAAACACACAGGATGTGGAGCTGAACCTGTTGGAACTATGAGTTTGATGTTAGTGTGTCATCTTGCAAAGAAAAAGACCAAAGTGTGATAACAAACTTGAATGAGAGAAAAACATATTAAGCTGACGAGCTGCCCAGTATGGGGTAGGAGCAATGTAACTGGGAGAAAATGCAGTATCTGATGAAGGATCCTGGAGCCTTGGAAAAGAAAATCTTCTGCAGGGGACTGGTTTTCTTCTGTCCTGCAGTTGCCACAAGGCCTAAATCTGAGCTCAAACAGCAAAGTTATCCCAAAAAGTCATCCGCAATGCATTACCTATATGTCAGCTCCAGACTATATATAAAGTAAAGTCTTTTTATAGATACTTTTAATAATTTATTGTGCATGGTATTCTGGGAGAAAGAGATTAGAAGGGTAAAGCTTGACAGAATAACATGTTGTGTTACAATCTCAGTGCAGTTATGAAGGCAATGAAGGTTGAATTTAAAACACATAGAGGTACCTGGAGGTTTTTCTAGCATATAAATCTGTTAAGTCCAGTCAAAACAAAGACGAAAATAAACAAAGGCTAATAAACCAATATATAATTGCTTCCTCTAAAGAACTTTGCCAAAATATTCTAATCTTTTTTTGTTTGTTTTTGTTACAGTCAGTGAAAGAGATATGAGATAGATGGTAATGTAGAGTTTCAGTTCCAGATGTGTTGCCCAGCTGTCTGGACAGCTGATAAACAGAGCAAGACCAACATTAAATTAAACTTCTAATACATATAAATAGATTTACTGCAGAGTTGGTGGTGGTATTTACTTGTATAGTGAAATCATACATGATTTACTGACAAAGGCTAGGTTCTGTTGTATTTTCGTAAACCTTTTATTAAAAATGTGCATATTTATTTTCACACCACTTATTTTGGACCATTAATAAATAAACAAAACAACTTATTAATAAAACATGTTTCTTTACATTTTTCTTTTAGCTTAATTTTTTTAAATCAACATTGGTGGGAAATATAAACCTCCAAGAAGACATTTAATACGGCCATTGCTTTACTTCGGTGGAGTTCGTGTCTTTTCGGTTTTTTTCGGCTTCGTGGGTCCGCTCCTTTTAGGAGTTTCAGTGTAAGGTGCATTGTCAAAACGAGGATGCTTCAGGAAGACATTAAAAACAAACAAAACAAATATATATACTCATAATTTTGTACACATTACTTTAAGCCTACCAAGTGTAAGTGAAATTGTGTTCATTAAAGTCTCTTGATCCTGAATGTGTTGGTTCTAAGCCATTCAGTGACCTGTTTGACAAACAGGAAGCCAGTGTAAAGATCTGCCTTTTTTTTATCTTAGTGAGGGCAAAAGCCGCAGCTGTCTGTTAAAACCTGTCACAATAGTCTCATTAAAGATAAATGCACGGAGTTTAAAAAAAAATCCTGCTGAAACATTATTCCTTTAATGCCATTCGTTTTAAATAGAGTGTAAACTCCACCCATCCGGATCGCCTGAGCAGTGAATGGTGCGCACTCTAAAAAACACGCAATGCGCGGCCTTCTGTCTGGATTAGCTCGCCCCTCTCATTTACATTTATTTCAGACCAAATATCTTTGATTTTGCACGTTAGTTTTTTGACGTCTTCATCATCTGGCTGCTTGTCGGAACGTGCAAAGTTCGGCTAAGCTCGGACCACGCTGCTTCCCGCGGCTGCTCGGACGCGTTCGGCTCTTATCGCTGCAGAAGAATGGACGAGGCAGACTCGGCCACGAAGGCGCTCGGGATGGATGAACCGCCCCTCGGCGGGCCTTCGGTGGAGGGAGTGGGCTCGGATACGGAGTCGGAGGCCGAAGTCACCACGATGTCTGTGATAGCGGAACCGGGAAACATCGACCTGGGAGCCGAGTCCCTGCCGAACCCAGACGAGGCCGAGGCAGCATTCGCAGGTAGGCATCAGCAGGCCGGTGCTGGTCCAAACGGCGCTAATCGGAACCTGATCTGCCTGTGCCTGTTTTTTTTTTTTTATATATATAAATTAAGTTAATCAAGACGGTTTCTCACATTAAACTTCGGCACACAAAGCTTTTTAATAGCAATCATTGTTGCATTGTTGCAAAATGCACCAAACTTTTAAATTACTGTCATTTTAAGATATTACGTCATTAACATGCGCGCAAAGGTCCACAGTCATTTTTAATAGCTTAGCCAATATTTACAAATTCCCCTGCATTCCTACTGCATTACCCACATCAGTTAACAGCTATTCTTCCTATGCTATGTAATTTAGCAGTAAAATGGGTTTACTTAGTGAAATAATTGCTGTAAATGTGAGGAAGGGTTTCAGCGAGAACAAAATATTTTAGTGTGATGGCACAAGCAAGAAAACAAGCATGATTGTACTATTCATTGTGTAGAAATCCAAATAATGATTGAGGAATAACTATTATTCCTATATATTTTTTAGTTTTGTCCAGAGGTAGGTCAGTTAGGTGTAAAAGAACAGCAAATCTGCAGATATGTGTTTCCCTGCTCATCTTGTAAATAAAATGTACTCGAATAACCAACACTTGCAGAACAGTAGCTCTCTAGGTACTTGTTTGTACTTGGTCTAAAACTAATCTCCACTGGAAAATAATGACAAAGTTGAAGTAAAAAAAAGAAAAAGCAATTCTGCCTTCATCCACTAGGGGCTATAAAACAGACTTTCTTGGTAAAAAAGACCAACTTCATAAAATAACTTTGAGGACAATGATTTTTAAATAACTCACTAGTGTAGAGGCTATTTAATCTTGAAATTAGGCATGGTTGTGTGTGTGTCCGTTTGATCAATTGGGAAAAGGGCAGATTGTATGATGTATGATGCAAACAGTGCATCATAGCTATACCCTTCCTGCCTCGGTTAGCCTGTAAGCTCCAAGTTAGCTCTAAGCTACAGGCAGCTCAGAGTTTGATGGACATCAATCCTCAAAATTTACCCTCACAGCCCCCTCTTAACTCCAGCTTTTAGCCCATTTTTGTGTTTCTTGGTGTTACAGGAAAATGTGTGACTGCAGGGGGCGCTACTCCTTATTTTTCTCACAGAATGTATGAATGCATGTCCATCTGAAAAAAGACAAGCCAGGTATGAACATTTATACAAAACAAATAAGAAAAATAAAAATGGAATTGAAATCTATATTTCATCACGCTCTCACTTTTTCAACACACATGACCCTCACATAGCTAGAATCACATAAGTCATTATTTCCATCAGAATGTGTGACTTTACCTTTTAATTAGGAGGCATTTAGACTCCTATTTTCCCACAGAGGGACTAATAAAGGTTTATTTATATATCTTCATTTTTATTCAAGTGTTTTCAAGATCTCTTTCATCTTTTAAAACGTGTCAAACTCCGGTCCTCGAGTGCCAGTCTCCAGCAAGTTTTGATGTTTACCCGGACTAATCACACCTGATGCAAATCAAATAGATCCAACTGCTTCTTGTCCACCTACTAAGTCATTTCAGTCAGAGCATGGAGACAACAAATACCTGCTGGATACTGGCTCTTGCGGACCTGAGTTTGACACCCTGTTTTAAGACATGAAGAAATGAAGACTAGTGCCCCCTGTGGTCCCACATTTTGTTGTAACACCTGTTACAATGGACCAAAGGTGTAAAGAAGAAGACATAACTTAATGATCCCTTTGGGATGACTCGCTCAGGGAAATTCTGTTTCCAGTGGCTTATACAAAAACAAAAAATAATCTTCAATACAAAAAAACTAAAATCAAATAGATAGAATAGGTGCTGAGTCTGCAGCCTTGATGTGACAGAGTGGATTTTTACATTTGCAGTGGCTGTGTCTGTTTTCTCCCTCTGCAGATAGTAAAGCTGCAGGCTAACAGCTAGCAGATAGCATGGCTGCATGCTAACAGCTAGCAGTTTTGAGAACACGGCCAACACAAGACTTTACGGAGATATGTCCTGGATTACACCAGCAATTGTTGACATACACGATAAGTCCCCCAACCTTTACTTTTCCCACTTGCTTTCAATGCAGTAAATCCCCACATGTCCACATTAGCATCCAGTACAAGGTGTTTTATCCATGTCTCTGTATAGATAATTAAACTGGTAGGTCCACTGGTTGTTCAGTGCAGATAGCTCATTGATCTTGTTCAGCAGCGAGTTCACATTCTCCACCCCCTTGCAGCCCCTAAATCTCCTTCTCAGCTCCGTGCACAGACCTAACAAAGCTAGCAGCTAGCCGAGCAAAGTTAACAGTTCCTCTAGTAAGTAAAAAAGAAGAGAGAAACTGGCTCCACGCCGCATCTCAAAAGCAAAAACTTACTAAAAATACATGTACAAAACACAAACACTCTCTTCGCAAGAAGAACAGAAAACAGTAAGAAAAAGGGCAAAATAGGCATAAAATATGCCAATGGGTTGTAAACTTTATACTTGAAAGTTACTTTAACTTTCAAGTCAACATTGCCAATGCTGCTACAAAATGTTACGGGGCTGTTTTCAGGCAGGTTAAAGGTTAAACTTGGACTTTTCTTGTCTAAAAGCATATTACCAGATTTACTAATCAGTCAGAACATGTATACCACTGATAGGCCTGCCCATGGTCCTATGGAAGAACTACTGCAAACCTTAATGCTCACAGGGATAAAATTGAACCTAGTTTAAACACACAGTTAATTACGTACCACTGAGCTAAACACTGCAGACAACATACGCTCCTACCTGGAAACAGTAATCCCAGATTATCTGCTTTCAGTAGGGTAGTGAGCCAGGCCACGCTGCTGAAACTACTCAGCAATGACTTAAGCGATAAATTTTGCTTTTGCCAAAAAATGCAGGAGAATTTAAAAACAGGTTTTACACAATATCAAAGATATTATAAAATTGGTGCAAATTATTTATAAATAAAACAGGCAAAAATAGGGTAACTGGAATTTTCACTACAAGAGAACAAATTAGGATATAAACAACAAACAAACGGCACAATATAGCAACACACTGGACTCATTATCAGCGTATAGTGAATTTATAGGTGTACACCGTTTGGGATAAAGCCTTTTAAAGGCATAAAGAAATTAACTTATTTTTAAATAATGTGATAAAGAAAGCTACTTTTACAGAATTTCACACTTCAGAGCTCATTGATAAAACTTACAAAGAACAGTGAAGAAGCTCTGAGAAGTTGCAGCCTTTATGTGTCGACCTGATGGATTTGGATCTCCTGTCTTTGATCAGGTGTGACGACCGTGACAGTGAGGGACGTCCAAGCTGCAGAGGACAATGTCTTCACCTCGACAGTCGCCCCGTCTGGAAGTCTTCCTGAACATGTCCTGGTAGGTAATGTGGTGGTCACATTGCTGCGCATGCTGCGATGGGATCGTCCTATAGTCCTGTCACTGCACTGGCTGCCATATTGACACACGCGGTGTCACAAATATTGATTGTATACTTTATTGGCAAATTATTGGCATTTTGCTTTTTTCAGTCCTCCTTTCTGAAGTCGTTATTGTGAATGTGTGTTATTAGAGTGGTAGGACCACTCTCCAGTTGAGTGAAGGTCTCGGCACCCAGAAGGCCACTCTCATCGTAGTTCATACTGACGGCAGTATCGTAGAAGCTACCGGCCTCAAGTCTGCTACCTCCATCACATCAGGTGATTCTGAGTGTTTGCCTGGGATCTCCTCATAAGACATCACAATAAATATATCTAATTTGCATTCCTGTTCATCATCCAGGCCCACAGACTCCACCTACTCCCCTTACTCCATCCAGTGACAAAGACTCCTGCTCAAAGTACAACTGGGACCCCTCAGTGTACAACAATGAGCTGCCGGTTCGCTGCAGGAACACCAGCGGAGTCCTATACAAGAATCGGCTGGGATCAGGTGATTTAACACGTTTTACACCGTGTGTCACAGCTTAACATTTTCTTTTTTAGAGCTCACTGTTCAAGCGGCCTGCATGAGATCTGTGCAGGACAGAAGATTTTTTTTAATATGCAAGGAATTGGCTGTTTTAACACGTAGCGTATCAAAATAATGGTTAAAAAACTTAACAAAACACACTTCAAACCCCAAGCAATTATACTAGAAGGTAACAAACAACATGGTAACTTAAGACCCATTCATACTTCCTCTACATCAGCCTTTCCCAAAGCCGCGGACCAGTAGTGAACTGTGAGCGCCCCCTGGTGGTCAATACGACAATTCCTAAATTAATTTGATTGGAAATGTTGTCACACATTTGCGACACCAAACCCGTCTCATGTCCAAATAACTATGAAGCAGTGGCAAAGGACATGGTCACTTAAAAGAAGAAAAATTAAATAACAGATATTTTACAGTAAAAATATTGTAAAAGCTGCTTTCTATGTTGTAAACTTGTGAATGGTTTATATAGACATAATGTTTTTGGGCTGTTTAGTTAGATGGTCACTGAGTTTTTGTTGTAAAGGTTAAATGGTCTTTGGACTGAAGAATTTGAGAAACACTGAAATACATAAACAGGTATTTATGTTTCAGTCTCTGCCATCATATTTTTATCCAGTCCTAAAAAAGTCTTTGCCGTAAATCAGTACGTCCACCAGAGCGCAGACCCGGGTTCAGAATTCACTTCGACTTAGACGTCAGTTTCAAAGTACAGGAAACATGGTGACAGGGATGATGTATGTCCTCAGAAAGGGACAGAAAAAAAGCACCACGTTACTTGGCAGTGGTCTCGGCTCCTAAATGCATCATAGCTGCTTTTTCTTCTTCTGTGATCCTTTTACAGGTCACACATATTGCTCAACGCTGCCCCCACTGTTTCTAATGGTACAGCTGTTTGCTTTGTCAGTGTACACATCTGCATTTAACATGGTTTCCTTTTATGAGGGGATACATTTAAATCAGGGATGGACCACTTCAGTCCTGCAAGTGTTGGGACTTTCCCTGCTGCACACCTGACTCCAATCAGTGGGTAATTAGCTCTGCAAAAGGTTGCTAATTAAATCTGACATGAGTCAGGTGTGCAGCAGTGATAGTCCCGACACTTGCTGGACCGGAATGGTTGGGCAGGTTTTAGATTTAGCTGAATTTTACCCAAAGCTCATTTCTCACTGGTCTTCTTTGCTGCTGCTCTCATTAAAACTGCACACCCTCAATTTTTTTCATCAGAATGAATGCTAGCATGTTATTATCTACCCAGTTTAGCCCTGTTGCCTCATTTGGGTGTTTACACATAGGTCATACAAGCAGAATAAAAAGAGAACTCCAACATAAAGGGATAATATTTTTAAATCCTATTTAATTTGATATTTTAAATAATATATTAAATAAAATTACTTTACAGTGTAAATAAAGTACACTAATGACTCTTTTGCTGTCTTTTGTTTAGGGGGTAAAGGTCGTTGCATCAAACACAACGAGCAGTGGTTCACTCCTACAGAGTTTGAAGGCCTGGCAGGAAGAGCAAGCAGTAAAGACTGGAAGAGGAGCATCCGATATGCTGGCAGACCTTTGCTCTGCCTCATACAGGTAGGCAGTGGAGGCAGTTCCTGCTCCAGAGAATAGAAATCCTGTCCAGCAGCTGTCCTGACCAGTCACCAAACCGTAAGTGAAGACCCCTGCTCTAAATGTACAGGTAGATCCAAAAACATGGCAGGGCTTTTACTGTATGGCTCTGCAGGCAGTCAAGCTCCCCAAAAGCTAAAACCCTCTTGTACTTGAATACAGCAGGAATAATGCGACTAAAGCTAAAAACCAGGACTGAAACGTTTCCTGTAGAGCAAATGTCTGCGTTTTTCTGTGTGATTAGGAGCGGATCTTAAACCCTCATGCTGCTTCCTGCACGTGTGCGGCCTGCTGTGACGATCTGGTACCGGTGAGTTAACAGAACCGCCTTTATTCTCAGACAAATAATGACATTTTAACAATTGGCATCATTATTGTGCATTAATTAATTTCACAAGACACCGTGAGACATTTATACTACATCTGTTAACTCAGTAAATAGGTCCTACATATGAATTCAACATTTCTCAGAGAAAACAGAGGGAAAAAGCTTCTTCCTGTAAACTTTATTATAAGAAAATGTCTTCTACACTAAGGTATTTGACCTCCAGCTGTCCTGTAGCTGTAGCTTATCCTCTAGGCAAGAAGCAAGGTGCATCCAGTCACAGTCCAGCATAGCATATCGATGTATTTTTGTATCACGCTTTACAGGCTGGCGAGCAGCGCTGCAGGATGCCACCTCAGCTGGTGGTAAAAGTAGAACTCATATTTTAGGAAAAGCTAAATCTCAAAATCTTATATGCAGACTGATGGTTTTGAGAGTTCCTTATGATTTATTATTATGAATTAATACTGTTAGTTGTGACATTCCTAGCAGGAACAGGCTTTAATCTGTACACTTTTTAAATAAGCTAAGTAAAATATTGAGTGATCGAATGCTTCCTCGCCTGCGATATGACATCAGGACTTTATCTGTTTCTGTTTTTGGTAGGTTGCAAAAGAGGGAGACTCGCTGGCAGCAGAAAATGTCAACATGGTAACACTCTTCTTGTTGTCTTTTTCCCATTTTTCCCTGTTTCCGTTAAGCTGCACTGTGATGGTGGGACTGCAGTTCTCTCAAACTCTCCTGTCGGGAGGCTGAAATACAGAGAATATATTCAAACACATTCTGTACATTTAAAGTCTGCATTGGTTTGATGGGAAACCATAACTCATCACTGAGAAGCTCTGATGTAGTTTTCTGTGTTCTTTAGTCATTTCTGTCTCTAGATTTGGTCTGTTTTATCCCAAACCTTAAAGGAAAGGCTCTCCCACTTAGATTTGATTGGTTCTGTTTGGCCTGCCTGTGTTGCCATGGATGTTCAGATGGGTTGCCTCTTGGGTTTTATCTTGGGTATGCATTCTGGCTAAAGAGCAAACTATTACCCAGCTCTCATGCTGCTGCATCACCAGCATTACTACCAGCATTTATCCTTCCCTGTCTGAATATTACACACATACTATCAGTGTTTTACTCTTATAGTTTGTTTTCCTGTGTTGTAGCAGTTTATGTATTTGCCATGGATAGTTTAGGTTCTCTATTTCACTGTTTGAGCTGAAATTCTGCTGCATTGATTATTTTCCAAAGTCATATATTTGATCTGAAACTCTGTTAGAACAGGAGTTTGTAACTCCATTGGATGAAGTTTATATTTGCTATAAAAAAGATAATGATTATGAGTATGTTGCTGTTTTGATCCAGAAATGATTAAACTATTAGATTAAACATGATGTGAATCAGGAGAAAGATGGCTGTGGGTTTTAGGGTTAAAGCGTTCATGCATGTTTTACTCTATAGAGTCTCCAGCATTGGGTCCTGCTGTGTTTTTAGGCTTGTTTCTGCAGAGGAGAGCTGAAAATGTTGCTCCACTGTAGCTTTTTCGGTGTAATGAGTTAGGGATGGAAAATGTCACTGATGTGGTCCAGAAATGAAGGGACATGAAAAAAGTATTTTTTAATGATTACCAAGTGAAGGTGAGGAGGAGGTAACTATAACTTAAAGTTCTGGACAGATTTTTATTAAAGTGGCACAAGAAACAAATGATTACATTTAGGAGGCGATCTGGAGCATCGTCTGGATGCAGGAATGTTTGGGTGGAGGTCTGCGCTCTCTGAGGGCTTTGTAGTTTTTAATGTGTTTGGAAGATAAGAGACGTGTGCATGACTTGATTAATGATCAATTTTGATGTCGGTGGCATAAAAACCCAAATACAACGTGAGTGAAACGGCAAAATGGCAACTTTTCTGTTTGCTTTTGCCCATCGCTCCACGGGGGGTTGTTGTTAGAGGCACACATGAGGTAGAACCGGGATTTTCATGGAGTGTGACGACATGCAGGGGCGCTCTCGTTCAATTTAACCTGAAATCCCAAAACATACTCATTTTCTCATTCCATTGGGGGGTATGCAAAATGTAAGGAGTTTTTCTAACATATTCAGACCCTGAAAATTCTTCTGATGGAAGTTTTAGGAAGGAATATTTGCTTTTCCATTACCCTTCAGTGCGATATCAGGTTTTATTACTAGAAAGCGGATTTCCATTGTTTTGACTGCACTGTCCTTGTTTAAATCATCTCTTCTTTTCATCTTTTACCTGTTTCCTTTTCTTTATATTTCAACTGATGGTTCTGCACAACTGGATTGACCTGCTAGCAATAAAACAAAAAAAATCTTATTTGATGCATCAGATTTCTGTATTTGCACAATTCTCCCCTCAATAAGTCAACCCACGCTCTCCTTATCACTGATGTTTTATTAAGCTTAACTTTGTTATTTATGGAAGATGTAGATCCCTTTCTGTCACAAGTAAATCATATCAGTTTAGTTGTGCACAGAATAGATGGGTTATGCTTTGGACACGGCTCAGGAAGAAGTAAAGCAGTCGGGTTGTGTGAAAACGAGCAGAATTCAGCAGAACCGTGGGCTGTATGTGTCGGGAAAGCAAACCCGAAATGACAATTGATACTTTTTGTTTCCATGAATCATTGCTGATTTAATGTGATATTGTGTTTTGCAGACCGGTCCTGTCCGCCTCTTTGTCCCGTACAAAAGAAGGAAGAAGGACAATGAGCTTCCTGCAAGTCCGGTCAAAAAGGAGAATTCTTCCCCCAAGAACATCACGCTGACTCCGGGAACCACATGTATGTCACATAACTTTGAACTGATGTTTAGTTGCAGGAAGGGTGCAGTGTTTATATAAATATGATATTATTATATATTTTTTATCCTTATGCGTGCACAGCTGCAGAGCTAAACAGGTCTGGGTCTGGGAGTGCCAGAATATCCAATCCTACCAGTTTAGTTTTTGAATGATGTCATGCTATTTTTACTCGTCTATAGCTATTGGTTCGATGAGCCAGGTAAGTGTTGGCTGTGCAAAGTAACAGAAATCAGGGTTTATGCCAACAAACTGTCCTGTCCCGAGTCGGACCGTGGCAGGTTTTCCACTGATTGTAATGCTTTGCTGAAAAAATGTTCAATATTTTCCAATTTAAAGATCATTCTGAGGATAATCAGTATATTATGGATACATGTGTTTTAAATGATCATTTTCAAATGATGACATATCAGGTTTTTACAGAATCAAGATTAGAATAGATGCTTTATTGCCATTATAGCACAGAACTTTTACTGCATGTGTGCAAATACTGCACATGTGCATATATAAACATCTTGATTGTGAGGAAAAGCTACGACCAGAAACGTCTTGCACAGAGCTGCAGTGTTTCAGGAGGTCATTCCTCCTGACAGCTTTTAGAATATATAACTAACCAATGTTACATTGTCCTGTTTTCTCAGGCTATAATTTTATTTTATTATTATTTATTATTTAATTTTCTTATTTCCTCGCAGGGATCAATAAAGTAATTCTATCTACAACTAAATGTTGAGTGCATGTAACTGTGTAAAAGGTGACTAACTTGCTTTTTAAAGTGCACATAAATTTTAAGTAACTACACATTTTTTACCTAAAGATTTTAGATGCATATTCAGAACTTTTTTTAGTTCTACTAAATAAAGAAAAGGGTATTTATTGGAATACATAGTATTGATTATTTTTGTGTACATGTTTAAGCCTCAAAGAGACAAAATGGCTCATCTGATGCTTTTGATTTTATCATTGTCAGAATATCAGTGAATAAAATAAATATTTAGTTGCAAATGTAAAAGTTTAAGTTCTTTGATGATGTGAAAATATTTTAAGAGTAAGAAAAAAGTGATCGGATCATTATATCACCATTTCAACTTGACTGACAGGTTAAACAATGCTGACACATCCTTTCTCCTTCAAACAGTCACCATGTCCCCTTCAGGACAGTTCACCACCTCTGGGACTTTGACCTTTGACCAAACTCCAACCGCAGACGGCGCCACCGCTGCCATCATCTCGGATGTCGCTGCACAGAGTGAGGTGTTTGCCAGCACTACAGGTGTGGTACCTCGCTGATATTTCTTTCTTTTTAATCACAAATGGGTTCAGAACAGCTCAGTAGTAACAATTTAAGTTGATGATTTTATTGGATTTCACAGCGATATCTAATGAACAAGAGTCTCATCATGCTTAAAAATGCTACATCTGATTATATTTATTATTAGTAAGTACATTTTTTAGTCTGGAAATGTATATTTTTTCAGCATGTATCATTTTTTATTAAATGAAAATCAGTGCTGAAGCGGCGCCTTTACGTATTGTAATTTCTTTAGGAGACCAGTAGGTGGCAGCAAAGCCCCTGCTGCTGTTCAGGAGACTTTAATAGCAAAGTTTACTGTGTGCAACACGTGTGCAGCGTTGCATTGATATTGTCTTGGGACTGTAAACCTGGAAGGCATGTCTTAAAAAGAACCAAAACTTTATTGCCCCACAGCATCCGTGCTTCTCATCTGGTGGATTCTTTCACTTTTTATTATCCATTTGTGCAAACATTACAACCCCACTCCCAGTAAAACAGTTGAACTGAGTATTTTTTTTATGTTGTACAACTTCATATCATCTTAACAGTTAACGTGAATGTGGCGCTACAGGTATGAGGAAAGCTTTACGGATGAATTGCACTCTGTTTGTGTGAATGAGTTTATTACATCAATGAGAAGCAGTGTTGCTGTAGCGCCGGCTCTGACACAGATTACATTCTGGATACTTTGCTTGTATGAAAAACCGTCTCTGATTGTGACGCCGCAATAAAAATTCTCAAACATCCAAAGTGGATTCATCTGAAAAGCTGTGTGTTAAATTTCTGCAGCTCAGAGTTTCTGCATCCGTCACAAAAATATTTAGTCTCCTATGATTACAAAAATAATGGGTTTTTGCCTGTCAGACAAAAGACTTTTAACAGGCTGTTTCCCATGTTTTCTCTCACCCCGCTCAGTGCTGACTGCATTACCGGCGTTGGCCGTGACTCCTCAGCCAATTCAAGCCAAAGTCGCCATGGCAACGGCGGCGGCGTCTCCATCAGCGACCCTGGTCACGAGGTTGGAGGTGGAGGGTGCAGGGGCAGCTGTAAACGACGGGCCGAGAAACACCTGGGTGTACCTGGAGGAGCTGGCCAACACACTGATGAACAACGTCCAGCAGCTGAAGGCTCTCATCGAACAGGCCAAAAACTCTGCAGGGGACGCGGCGGGGGTCAAAGGTCAGGGGGGCAGGAAGGAGGTGAGGTCACACCTGCGAAGACGATGGAAATAAAAGTAGCATAAACTCTGGTTATATTATTGTTTATCCGTTTGTGTTTCAGTGCGGTCTCAGTCAGCCGTTTCAGAACCAGCTCTCGTTTCAGCATCCGGAGGACTCCGACACCAAACGGAGCTCTGACATCACGGAGATCATCATTAATGTATGACACTTTTATTTTTAAATTCACATCTAGCAAAATATAGGAAGAACTTCCAATCTCACATTGTCTCGGTTTGTACTTCCCACTGGAAGGGACACACTCCAGCCAATAAGAAGAAGAAGCCAGCCTGTCAAAATAAAATTCATACACATATATTTTATTGGACTACCACTTGCTTTTATTACAACAGCATTCACCGTGGCTTCGTTTTAAGAAGCATCTATCACTGCAGCTCTTTTTCTGGTAGTGATGATGGAAGAGTTGTTTTACAGCACAAAGTCCCAGTTAAGCTGGCATTTCATGCAACACTGATATGTGTCATGTACATTGTTGGCCTGCAGCATCCTGAGAAATAGCATTTTTGCGACATTAAAAGCTACGTTTTGCCCTATGACACTGCATCACACAGCAGCATCTGGAAATACAAAAGGACATGATCTGAGGAGGCGAGGGAAAGAAAGAGAGAAAGTAACAGAGCAAGAAATAAGAGAAGGCTCCACATCAGACTGATCTTTACTGCTTCAAAAGATCTGAGAAGACATGAGATGCAAGATGGGAGCTGATTGAGACACCGTTAGGGGAGACTGTAGTTCTTTAGGTTGGGACCACTCCATGTGTGAAAATGATGTGTGTGCATTATGAATCCTGGCTGGAGCATCAGGTAGGATGGAATAATATTATTTATATTAATAATACTCAGGTAATAGCTCACCTGAACATAGACCTGACAAACTGCAAGCAAAGCCGGCTTCCTCTTACGCATCCCTGGAACGGAGTAAATCTGGACTCATCCCATTGCTCCAGAGTTCAGTCTTTATGCTTCCTAGCAACGTCTTTTTTGGGATTAGACTCCCTGATAAGTGGTTTTCTTAAGGCTACACAGCTGCTCAGGCTCAGGTGACTGTATTTTTGATGGGCAGTGTAATGTGTGCTTCAGAGCCTCAGAGGAAATTGCTTCTCTTTATAAGCCGACTGGAACCAGTATAGCATAAACAAGTGTTTGTTAAAGTCTTACTTGTTTTTTATGCGTTTATGTTTAAATTGGATGCAAGATTGATTTTAAACCAAAGAGTTTAAAGAATAACGGTTTTCAAAATGGGATTGTGTGTCACTTCTTTGCAGACTAACATGGTGAAATAATTTCCTTCTGTATGTTTGCAGTATATTAAAATGACCTGTTGGTTTGGTTTTATGTCATTTGCAGCAGATGTGTGTGAACTGTGGCCGGGTGGCGATGAGCGAGTGTACAGGATGCCATAAAGTCAACTACTGCTCCACATTCTGTCAGAGGAAGGTGAGACTTTTAGCTCACATTTTCTACTGATACAAAAACAGGAGTAATGCAGTACTAATGAACTAAAATAATCACAAAACGGGTTTATATTAATCTCTGTAGGCAAATGCTGCTTTATATAGAATTATTTTATCAGCAAAAATTACCTTTTTTAGCTTAATAAAATGCTAAATTACTGTACTGACTTTTTCTACTTCATATTTACTGAATTTCAGTCGTCCTAAAACCTTTTTATCCCAGTTTTAAAGTATTGC
The DNA here is from genome assembly GCA_037177335.1 of Kiunga ballochi. Classification (NCBI taxonomy): domain Eukaryota; kingdom Metazoa; phylum Chordata; class Actinopteri; order Atheriniformes; family Pseudomugilidae; genus Kiunga; species Kiunga ballochi. Next base: position 221,998 of record JBAMIG010000010.1, on the reverse strand, counting down.
GTCTTATCCGAATTCAGTTCTTTCGCAACAATGAATCTAAAAAACCTACTAAGTAATTATTGCTTTTTCCTTCTTGCTATTATTCCAGCTATGCTTGGCAATGCCTTTTTAATATTAACATACTGACTTTGAAATAAACTTAAAGAGGAGATTTAGATTTGTTTATTAAAGTTTAAGACTAAAGTTTGATGGAAAAAAGGAAGTGACAGTTCAAATTTCTTAGAAACCTCTTTCTATCTTCATTTTATAATTAAAAAAAATCACAAAATAACCAGGATAAAATAAATAGATACATAAATAAGTGTGAATAACTGTAAATAAAAATGGTAAATTGATGCTTATGTGAGTCAAACTTTTGCATGTTTCTCTGCAGGACTGGAAGGAGCATCAGCACTCCTGCTGTCAGTCAGCAGGGGGCGTGGGTGTCCACGAAGAGGAGCCAATCACAACCATCGACATGGACAAAGTGAAGTGAATGAGTCCTTAATAATGTCCTCTAGCTGCTGCAGATGTTGATAGTTTCACCTCCAGCTATGATGTTTGTTCACTTTCATTTATCTAAATATCAGCCACATGTCATCCTCTTTCCGATCAAGCTCAAATCCCATTTAAGCTACTTTATTATTTATTTATTTTGCTGGGTTTATAGTAGGATGTTGGTGACATTGGAGGGGTCACCAAGAAGAAAAGCCTCAAGCAGAACCAGAATCAGGGGGACCATCAGGGTTAATAGGAAAAGGCAGAAAGGAAGCACCATAACTAAAACGGGGAAAGCTGCTGAGAAAAAAAAAAGAGAAAGACGAGTCAGGAAGGAACCCAGTGCATCTCAGGACGTCTCCCAGCGACCTCCACCTTTAACGGGAGAGATACTATCTGTAAAAGGTTCTGCTTCTCTGATGGGGAAAATGTGGATCTATGAGATCAGTAAGAATCAGCTCAGATTGGTCTCAGAATTTTAGATTCAGTTCTGGTTTGGGATGTTTTTCCATCACAGGTATCACGATGGAGCACTTATTATCCTAAAGATGTTCATGCAGAATCCCAGTGCATGCCATGTCATCCACTGAGGGGGGGGGGGGGGGGGGGGGGGGGGGGGGGGGGGGGGGGGGGGGGGGGGGGGGGGGGGGGGGGGGGGGG